>JAWVMR010000033.1:0-45719 GCA_036321205.1 Trypanosoma caninum | reverse complement strand
AAAAAAAAAAAAAAAAAAAAAAAAAAAAAACAATTTTTATTTTTGTTTGTTCTATAATTAGTTTGAAGTCAATGATGTATGGGGAGCATAAAGGTTTTTCCTTTTTATGTATATATTATATATCTTTTTTTTTTTTAATATATATAATGTTTTTTTTTTTTTTTTTTTTGTGTTTTTGAATGCGTGCGTAATTTGGCATGAATTTAAGAGGGACTAAAGGAAGGGAATGGAGGGGTTTGTAGTTAGTTGTTGCAAAAAAAAAAAAAAAAGAAAATAATAATAGTAATAGTAATAGTAATAATAAAAAAAAGAAAGTGACAAATACGATTTTTTTTTTTTTTTTTAATGTATATGCACAGCTTTGTTGCTATTCAGTTAATTTAAAGCAGTTATACATATAGTTTTACATGGAGTTGGGCGTGACAAGTGTTATTTTTTATTATTTTTTTTTTTTTTTGTACAATAAAAAAATAAAATGCATTTTATCATTTGCTGGGTATATATAGGAGTGTATCTACCTACATATGTATGTATATATATTGCCTTTTTTTTTTTTTGTTTTGTTGTTATTAATATTTTTTATTTAAATTTTTAAATGTTTTATGCCACATTGCTTTATTTATTTATTTATTTATTTTTGTAATGTCGCAATGTATAAACATATAACAGCAGATTGTCGTTTATATGCGAATGGCGTCTGTGAACCAGTCACTAGATAGCGCATCAAGTAGTCTGCAGCGCTCCGGCCTGAGCATGAGTGTGGGCGACACGAAGTCTATTGTTCTTGCGCTTCAGGCCCTGCAGGATAAAATACGCCGGCTGGAGCAGGACCGCAATCACCATCAGGACCAGTACGAAAAGGCCCTGCATGCACATGAGGCGTACAAACAGGACATGGAGCACCAACTGGAGGAGGAGCGGGTGGCACACCGGAAGCGTGAGAAGGAGCTACAGGAGATGGTGCAACGCGCCACGGCAGAAAAAGCGAAGCTGCAGGACACGTTAGATGAAAGTCGAAAGGATCTTGGAACGTTTCGGACAGAACTAGAGGAAATGCTCCTGAAAGAGTGTGATGCGGCTCAAAAGCGCGAGAACGCATTGTCAAACGAGATTAATAAGTTGCGCCAGGAGATTGAGGAGCAACAAAAAAAACACCGTGCGCTCCTTGAATCCATTGAGGAACTTCGTGCGGAGAAGGACGCTGCACTTGACACCAATCACCACCTGGAGCAGGCAATACAAGAGCTTATGAGGAAGTCCTCCGGACGCGTGGCCGCTGCTGGGGACAGGTCGCATGTGTCGAACGGTAATTCCTTTAGACTGACACCAGAAAGGAGCAGGTGTGCTGTTTCTCGCACTCGTCGGAACGCCAAAGCAGTGGTGGGGACAACGAACCGAAGAGGTTTGCAGCGTCGAGTTGCTGAGCAAATTCCGCGGAGCAGTCGTCCACCGTCTGTTACTCGTGCGGCTACTACCCGGCGCACATACCGTGACCCAACGTACTCCTCAATGCAGCGTGATTTGCGAAAAGACAACGATGGTGGCCTTGTGGCTGACGGGAGTTTTCGCGGCGACCCTGCGAGACCGGCGGGGCTGAAGGGGAGCGCCATGGCGGAGGTGTGCCGCGAGCTGCAGGAAGAGCTCCAGAGCCTGCACAAGCAGTACAGGGAGACGGTGGAGCGGGCCGCGGCGGAGGAGATTTCCGCCGAAGTTGTCACGGCAGCGTTAAACCGTCTTGCGGCGCTTATGGATCGTAAAACTGAACAAATTCGGTTAATTAAGGAGGCGCAACGGGACTTTGTTGCCGCAGGTGTTACTGTAGATGTGCCGACGTCGCGACCTCTTAGTGTGCCGAGGCGGCACTCGACTACGGTGGGTTCAGACAAGACGACACAGCGAAATCTCATTGTGAACGAGCTCCGTTCTTTGTTCTCGCAGCAGCGCCAGTAAAAAAAAAAAAAAAAAGGAAAGGAATGAAGGAAGAAAAAAAACAACAGCAATGGAATGAATTCGAAAAAAAAAAATAAACGAGGAAAAATGAAGGAGGAAAAATAAAAAAAGAATCGAAACACGTAGGCAGTAATATATAAATATATATATGTGCTTTAACTCAACAGTTCACGCGAAAACAAAGAACAAAAGAAAAAAAAAAAAAAAAAGAACCAGAAAGACTTTTGCCAAATCTGATGAATTTTATGGCATGTAATAAAAAATATGTCTAAATGTATCTGGATGATTTGTCCGGTCTTTAGTATAGTGTTTTTTTTTATTAACAACCAGATTTTAGAAAGAAAAAACAAAAAATAGCAATAATATTACAAGAAAGTTTATTATATATATGTTTTACAATTTGTGTTGAATGGAGTTGTCCATTGCTAGAGTTCACTCTTTTTAGCCCGTGTGTTTTTAGATTTTTTTTTTTTTTTCTGTACTAATAGCGTAAAGCAGAATCAGTGGCGGAGTAAAAAAAAAAAAAAGTGAGAAAAACAAGCCAATTTTAAATAGTTGAAATATTTTATTGGCCTTTTTTTTTTTTTTTTTTTTTTTTTGTTGAGTGTGTATATTAATATATGTTTATGTATTTGTGTACCTGTGTGCTTTTTAATGTACTTTATTTTTTGTGGGTGTATACATATATTTGTATGTGTTTTTAGTTGTTTTGCACCACGGGTTGTTCCTGTGCTAGACCTTTAGGTGGTGGTGAAAGTGACATTATGGATGTCGAAGTTGTGGAGTCTACTATGCTAGCATTTGAAACTGATGAGGGCGCCATTGACAATCCTCTTACAATTGATCTTATGAAGGCCTCACTTTCAGTTTTTGCTCACGATGCAAAGGGTCGTCTTGTATACGCTCAGTCAAATCTTTCTTCGCTTAACCTCACCTCTATTACACTCCTAAGTAACTATAAACACCTTCAACGCATTTCTTTAAATAATAATGCGCTGGTGTCACTGGGCCCTTTGCGGGAATTGGAATGTCTTGTTTATCTTTCAGCGACTAATAACAAACTGACTAACGGAGTGTTTGACGACATTGCTTCTTCTGGCAATATGTTGGAACGACTTAATCTAAGCGGGAATTGCATAACTAGTCTTAAAGGTCTTTATCAATTGCCTTTTTTAATGGATCTTGTGATGGCGAACAATCAATTAACAGAGATTAACTGCGACGATTTTATTTCTCTTCATAGCCTTGTTCGCCTTGATTTAAGTGCTAACAAGATTTGTTATGTTCACCCCAACACATTTCATTTTTGTGGCACAGTGCGCAGTGTTAATCTTTCACATAATCATTTGGAGAGTGTAGAGTTTGTTGCAAATCTTACCAACAACACAGAAACACTGAATTTGGATCATAACAATTTGGTAAGACTTGATGGGTTTGAGCTGTTGCAAGGTCTTGTTCATCTTTATTTGGCAGATAATAAGCTTAGTTCGTGGGAGGAACTGGAAAAACTTGCCAATCTTGCAACCCTTCGCGTTTTAACTCTGGAAAACAATCCAATACTACAGGCAGTTGAGGAACACTTGTTGTGTAAATCAACACCGGAACAGCATAGGGTTAGGGTGGCACCAGATGTAAACTTTAATTTATCTAATATTTCTGCCGACACACTTTCATCAAGAGAGATGGAGTTTAATGCAACACGGCTTTCTGAAATTGCGCCACCTCCAGCGAAACGATTTGTGCAAAATCTGTGTAAAACCTTGCATGGGGTCTGTTCTTGGAGTGATGACTGTAGTCAGGAGTTATCGCAAATGTCATTCTCGGAGCAAAATCGTTTTCGTATTATTAGTCTTTTTTGCCAACTGCTTTTGCTGGACTCAGTGCCGGTGGCCCCACAAGAAATTACGCGTGCGCGGCGTCTTTTTAGAAAAACGGAGAAGGAAGAAAATCACGCGGCAAATAAGTTTTTTTTCTGCAGTGAACTTGGAGCAGATAGGGGCATGATGATGAAGGACACTTGGTGAAAGAAGATCAAAAAACAACACACACACAC
This sequence comes from Trypanosoma caninum, assembly GCA_036321205.1. Classification (NCBI taxonomy): domain Eukaryota; phylum Euglenozoa; class Kinetoplastea; order Trypanosomatida; family Trypanosomatidae; genus Trypanosoma; species Trypanosoma caninum. The sequence continues at coordinate 41,716 of JAWVMR010000033.1, read as the reverse complement.
ACACACGCACGTCAAAAAAAAAAAAAAAAAAAAAGATTATAAAAAAAAAATTATAAAAAAGCAAGTATTATTATATGTTATTTATTTATTTGTTATTATGTATATGTATATGTGTCTGTTAAACGAATGTCAGCTAAAAAATGAACTATATACCAATCAGAATATTTATTTAGTTTCATCTTACCAATATAAAAATTATACCAATAGATACATATATTTTTTTTTTTTTTTGCCCAATAGTATAAAAAATATATAATAAAAAAATAAAAGTAAAGGGAAGGAGAAGGAAGAGGAAAAATATCTCTTTTACCCGTAGTTTTTAAAGTATATAACAATTAGTCAAGGGCATATTACTATTGTTGTTTAGGAGTAATTATATATATTATTATTCTTATTGTTATTGTTGAGTTTGAATGTGATGTCAGCTCTTTCTTCAGATGCGATCTTATTGAAGTATCGCAAGCGTTCAGTTGTTGACACAATTAGCAACATGTATTCGCAGCCTGCAATAATAGAGACACATGAACGGAATGCATTTGAGTGTGGTTTGACATCATTACCAGCGCAAGGTCATACAAAGGTATTTGAGGAGTTTTCAAAGCGTGAGTGTGATTCTCCACTTTTAACGTCATTATCCCACAGCGGTGTTCACTTTGATCAAACGTTAGCGCAGAGTTTTGTGGATGGTGTTGAAGACAGACAGTCGCTTACTATCGACTGGGATAAGGTGAATCATGAAACCGAGAAAAAAGTTACTAAGAGCATGGATGTTAATATTGATAGTGGTGTGGAGGAAAATCAAAGCACTGGAGGGTTTTTAAAGACCATTCTGGCCTTAAAAAATGATACATTTTCTTGGACTCCATATGTCTCATTGGATAGGTTTACTGTTAAAAACAAGGGTAGTTGTTTTATGTTACTTCTTAGGCGATGCGTTCTCAGTTTTTATAGTCGCATCTTTTTTTTTTCAGGTGGGGGTGTTGACGACGATGATGCGGAATATGCACTGCAACAGGATGCGGAGTTTTCCTTGACGTTGCCTTTTGTGCCGTTTGATCATAGTCAAAATATTCACTGCGAGTTACTCTTAGCAATTCACGACGGCCTTCTTGGCGAAACAGATAGAACAGGTGAGAATGGTGGTCATTTTTTTGCGATTAATTGGGAAAAGTTAGGCTTTCAGGGGAGTGATCCATCCACAGATCTTCGCTCTACAGGTATTTTCGGTCTTGTACAGCTGTTTTATCTTGTTGAATATTATGAGGAATTTGCTCTTCGCCTTTGGAAAATGTGTACAAGAGACAGTAGTGATGTGAATATGTATGAGGAGCTTCCATTTGTGCTTATTGGGTTTAACTTTTCGGCTTTTTTATTAGACAGTTTAAAAAACGAAAAATTCTACGCTGATATCATGCGTTGGACACTTAGCACGCGTAGCAAAAAGATAACAACTGAATGTCGTTACCTGAAAAACAACGATGAACAGCTGTTGTGGCGTGATTTTCCTGTCCTTTCCGCGTGTTGTGAATATTATGTTGGTTGCCTTTTTCTTTTTTTTGAATGCTGGCTTCGCCTGAAGGCCCAAAGAGACGGGAAGTCACCGACGATTGGTGATTTTGGTGTGGTCAAGGCGAAATTGTGTACGAAGATAAAAAAAAGTGGGGCGCAGTTTGTCTTTGACGCATGCGCCAGTGCAAAGGAACCGTCAATTCTGCTGTCGTTTGATGTAGAGTTATCAATGGCACCGGTGAGGGACTGTGGGAAGTAGCTGCTTCTTATTGTTGTGGTTGATACTTGTAGGTTTCGAGATGAGGGGAAAAAGGGGACGGAGAGGAAGAATTTAAAAAAAAAGAAGAAAAAAAAGATGTTGTTTTTTTTTTTTTTTTTTTTGAATAAACAGTCCGAGTGTAAAGTAAAGGGTTTGGGTAAAGAACGTGCTTAGCTAGAAAATAAATGATAGAATATGATACGTTATTTGGTTTATTGTGAAATAAAAGCTATATATATATATGTATATGCATCTTTTTGCGCTTGTCATTTTTTTATACATATAAATATCTTATGGAGTATACTCGACAATAAACCTTTTGACCAACGTAAAATTCTTTTATTTTTTTTCGTTTTTGCAATGCGATGTTAGGATAACTTCTAATAATGCATTTTTTGCAACTAATATGCAAAAAAAAAAAAAAAAAAAAATAGAAGTATAGATACACTAGCAGTTTTTGTTCGTATAGTAACAAAAAAAAAAGCTTTTTGGTTCTGCTTTTAAAACGATCTGAGTTATTTATTTACGTTGGTTTTATCATGTCAATGCCGGCTTACTATTTGTCGGTGCCAATAGGTCTAATGTCCCCGTATTACTTTGGTGAGGTCAAGAACCCGCAAGGTTCTGCAGCTGGAGAGTGAGAAATGCGTGGAGCTCCGCAATGGCCGATGTGGGACATTTTGCGGCATCAGCAGTACAATATGAACACAAGCTGGCACGCACAGTGAAATGATAGCAGTTTGCACCCGTTAGACGAGCTGCTCCATTTTGAGGAGGTGTGTGTTTTTTGAGGCTCTTTGCATTATTTCTCTTGTCCGTGTGTTTGTCTGTGCATGTGAGGCGCTCCTGTACTTTACTTTGCCGCTGCTAAAGGCCTCCTTCGTTGATTAGGGCGCCTTCTCAAACGACCGACGTGGGGACCTGCTGGGGCACTGCGAATGCGCACATTCGTATGGAGAAGTTGTTAGTGTATATGTGTCATCTTTGCAGCCTCTGTGAAATGGCTGGTCAGGGCTGTTTTTACTCTCCGCACTGCAGCGATGATAGGCGGCATGTCAACGGAGATACTGCAAGCGGTTAGACCAGTAGAATAAAAAAAAATTTTAAGGCGATGAGGACAGCCTTAACCAAAATGTTGCCTGACACCTCTGTGTGCGTCACAGCATGGGTAAAGCACGATGCATTGAGTTATGCTGACGTGATACGTGAAAGGATAAATACACCTTGAAAAATAACAGCATTATAATAGTAGAGGTATTTTTTTTGCTTGTTTGTTTTTGATTTTGATATATATATAGATATATATATTTGTATGATATTTTGTTTTTGTTTTGTTTTTTATTTATAAATTAAACTGAACATTGCTAACTTGGGGGCTACGAGTACTGTTGAAAAAAACACGTACAGATTAAACGCACACAGAATATATGTCTTGCTGGTTTGTGAAATAAAAAAGGAGAAAAAAGAGTAATTTTGGTTGTGTTTAACAAACCGCCGTGGAAGCACTAATCTATGTTTGTAAGACGCTTTACACTGTTGTGTGGGTTGTGTTTGACACATAATGTTACTGTTATGCCCAAAAAGTCATTAATTATTATCAAACCTTGGCACCGATTAAGGTTTTATTCAGTGGCAACAAATATCTCTGATGTTTTACGTATTTCCCGTCGTTTCTGTGGCAGTAACGCCTCAGACGCAGATCATTTTTCTGCTAAACTGCAAGAGTTTACTGAGGCATTTGTAGAGGCCCGTGAGTTAATAGCTGAGGCAAGGGAAAGTATTGGGACTGTATATATTGCTGAGGACATTAGTGACGCGAGAGCACAAACAGAGAAAGCACTGCTTTTGTGGAAAGCATTTCAGGAACACGTGGAGAAAGCTGGTGACACAACAAAGTTGGATTTGCTGAGAAGAGAATATGGTGTTAAGATTTTGCAGCTTTCTGCGGAGTTGGAAGATTTATGTTCCACAATTGGTGAGGAGTAATATATATAACAGCAAAAAAAAGAAAAAAAAAAATGCTTGTACAAAGACCACTTTGTAAAAAACAGCATCCAAAAGCTAAAATCATAATGTACATACACATCTATATTTTTTGGTAAACTGAATCGTTCATTTTTTTTTTTTTTTTTTTTTTTTAGTAGGAGTTAAGTGTAGGTGGACAGTGTACGAATTAAAAAAAAATTTTTTTTTTCAATTTGTTTATTCGTTGGAGACTGAGCAGTATCTTTTGCTTGCGTAGCAAAGAGTAAACAACAACAAAAAAAAAAAACAAAAAAAAAAACGGCAGCATTAACAAAAAAAAAAAAAAAAAGATTGTTTTATTAAACAATAAAATATATAAACCCACTATTAATAATGGGTGTTCCTGATTTTTTAAAGTTTGCTGCTCGTACATCGCCTACAGCATTTTGCCGCATTCCAAAAGGTGGAACTGGTGCACCGTTGTGCTTTGATTTTGTCCTTGTTGACGCGACAAATGTTCTTCAGACAGTTGGATTGGAGAAACTTGCCGGGTTTTTGAAGCAGCCTCAGCTGTTGGTGCGCTGGGCAGTTATTTTTGCATTGGACGCACAAAGACATCGCGCTGGGACGTCACGAAGCCACCGCACATCTTCTTCAGTGATAGATGTAGATGTCACTATTCAGCAGTTATGCAACGAGCTGCAGTATCATTACAAACAGCGCTGCAGGGATGAGCATCGGCCGCAGGTTGTCCTTAGCGGCCGTCATGTTTCGGGTGAGGCCGACTACAAGATTTTGGACATTCAACGACATCTTGTTATGCAGTCGCTAATTTCTGGTGTGGAAATACCAACATTTTGCTTTATTTCAGAGGACTCAGATGTGCTTTGCGGTGCCCTTTGTGGACCGGCACCGCACACTGTGTCTATTGCTACTACATTGCATGACACCATGTTTGAAATGTGTGTATTGCGTCTAACACACGTATTGGCCCATATTGCGCAGTGTGTGGACGCACTTGGAGGCAACACTGAAAGTGATTTGGAAAAGGATGCAGTGACTAATATATGTTGCAACGAAAACAAAAAAAAGGAGCAGAAAGAAGATGAGGGGGCGGTTTTTTATCGCAAAAAGAGAGATGGTCCGATGGTTGCTACGGGCAATTGTGTTGTTTTAAGTAACACTGATAGCGATGAAAGTGATGACGAAAAACCTGAAGAGGATAATCAACCTTTGTTACCTGTTGTGAGTTCTTATACACTTGAGGCGGCTGAGATTCTTCATAACAGTTCTGTAGATTTGGTGTTATTATTTATTATTGTGATGGGCAATGGTTGTAATGTGCCACCTGTTATTCGTGGCGCGACAAAAGTTGATATTCAGTCGTGCTGGAACGCATATTGCCGAATGAAGTATACCACTGCAAGCTGTGACCGCGAGAAAAAAATGGGACGCTCGTTGTTATGTCTTTATGACGTTGATGTTGTGCAAAGCGAGTGCAAGTTTAGAGACATTGCGTCTGTTACGGTTGACTGCTTTTTTCTGCGGGATATTCTTGAGTCAGCGCACTATGCTGACGCTAATTCACGACCTCCTGTTGAAGAAGAAAAAGAACGGGCGTTGCTTTTTTTCTCCCAAGCCGTATATACAGCGTTTCGCTACATTGTTGCATGTAATATTTATTCTAACATTGACGTGAATGATACATTTTTAGATGCCCGACAGTTACTGGAGACAGAGGTTGCTGCACCGAATTTTGATGCTTTTTTGTGGGTACTAGGCTTGACAAGGAGAAGAACATTATGTTTTCCACTTGTTGGCATAGCAACAGCAAATGTCATGTGTGGTGCTGCACAAGGGTCATCTGCAGTTGAGGCTGCTGTGGTGGCGGAGCGTTCTTGCGGCAGTCGTGTCAATAAAAACGTTGTACTTTACGGGGATGTTTGTAACACGTTACTAGCACCAGGATCTGGGATTCCACATTTAGTAAAACTGCAAAGTTTTTTTCCAGCCAAAACACTGTCTGTCTCTAATGATATTCGGTCTTGTATAAATGAATACTTTAATAGTCTTGTGAAAACCAATAACAATAATAAAGCTGAGGTGTCACATGGACACAAGTCAGAGTTCTTTTTACGACTTGTGGTTGCTTGGCAAAGTTCTATGGCGTTTTTTGTGCCATTTTTGAAAGGTATAATTAATACAAATTCTTCTTTTTTTATGGCTGCGAGTAATAACAATATTTTTAATAATGATACTGTCAAGTCAGATCTTGCAGAATGTGTCTTTTTGGAGCCGGAAAAAAAACTCAAGATGTCCTACAGCTTTGAATTGCGCCGCATGGCACCAGTGTTGGTAGATGAGGGAAAGAAACACTGCAGCTTTAATGTTTCTGCAGCCAACACAGCAATGAATGCGTCACTCCTTAAGGCACTTCGCGTGTCTTACGACTACGCACAGTCCACTGCTGCGATTCAACCGCTTTTGGAGGGCACTGTAACGCAACCTACACCATTGAAAGGAAAAAGAAAAAAAGGAGCCGAGACCACTGCACAAGGCGTGGAATCTGTGGCAAAACGATTAAAATCTGAAAACGCAACAGTTAGCTTGGGTAAAAGAGGAAAAAATGGATCACAAGAAGCTAAGCATCAAGTTCCCGACAAGAAGAAGTACCAAAAAATGGCGATGAACTAACTGAGGCAATACTAAGAATTATATATATATATATAAATTTGGTAATATATAAAATTATGTACATATCTTATTATTCTTGTTAATATTTATTCTAGTGGTGGTTAGGTGGAGGGGAGCTATTAAATTGCTAATGTTTACTTTTTTGTTGTTGTTTGTAATTTGCTGTACGTCTTTTTGTGAAAGGAAATGCCTAGATATTACGGGGCTTTATCTCCTTCAGTTGGTGCATCAACGCTGCAACGTGAAAAGTCTGCAGAATATGCGGGTGGTGGTAATGTTGTGTCTCAGTTGCAGTTTGTTAATCATCGAGGTGCAAACTCCACAACCCGTTGTGAAGCCATTTCATCACCATCTACATCACGGGTAGTTTACGACGATGCGAAATTAAGTGCTGAGGATGAGTTGTTTTTGCCTAGTGAGGCAATCGTGCCGTTTAATTTAGATGTTGCGGCACGTTTGATGAATCAGCCTCCAGTAGCGAAGGAAGGTGAACTTTTGCAGGAGCCGGATATATATTTTTTACAAAAGGAATTAGATAGTTATACAGAATATTTATTGCATACTTTACGTAAGATATTTACGCGTAGTGATGAGGACATGGTGCAACACATTAAGGAAACAAATAATGCGTCGACTGTAGGGTTGTTTTTGCAACTGCAGCGTGAAATGTGGCAACTCACTGGGGTCGATTCCGCGTCAAAAGAGCGTGCGTTGATTCAAAAACTTTCTGATATGTTATGTTAATGAGGTCATGTGCGTTTAAAGGTGTAGCTAAAGTTAGGTGATTGGTTGGTTATTAGTATAGTTTATTTATATTATTACTATTATTATTATTATTTTTTTTTTTTTGACTGTGTGGTTGTCTGTGCGTGTGTGAATGTTTTGTTATTTGGCTTTTTTTTTTTTTTTTTTGTACTATTTTAAAACATTTGGTGGCGTTTTTTATCAAAAAATAAAATAAATTAAGTTTTAAACAAAAAAAAAAAAAAAAAGTAAACGCTGAAATATATATATATATATATATATATATATATATATATATTTATTTATTCTTTTCTTTAGAAGTAATTATTTTATTATTATTGTTTTTTGNTTTTTTTTTTTTTTTTTTGTACTATTTTAAAACATTTGGTGGCGTTTTTTATCAAAAAATAAAATAAATTAAGTTTTAAACAAAAAAAAAAAAAAAAAGTAAACGCTGAAATATATATATATATATATATATATATATATATATATATTTATTTATTCTTTTCTTTAGAAGTAATTATTTTATTATTATTGTTTTTTGGGGGGTTAGTTTTAAAGTTTCGGTCTTTTTTTCTACCTTTTTTTTTTCTATCTTTTTTTTTTTTTTTGGTGTTTTAGTTTGATGAGCAGCTCTGAAGATTCTTCTAGTTTTTGCTCGTTGCGCGGATCTGAGTTGTGCCGCACGTCAGAAGTAGGGAAGGCGCGGCAAGCTGCTGCTAAATATTCTTCAGAGCCGATGACTATCACTTCTTTTTTTAAGAATTCTTTAGACAAAATGAAAAAGGTAAAAGGGACACATGGTGTAAGGAAAGAATATCTTTGTATCCCCACAGAAGGCGAGAGTTGCTCTTCAGATTTATCAGTTTTTCAGGTGCATAATAATAAAGATCTATTAAACGATAACCCTTCTGGGAATAATAATGAGAGTTTGGGCGGCTTGGATGTAAAAGATTGTTTAAATGGATCTTGCGTTTTGAAGCCTAATGAATCTGCTGATGGTGATAGCACCTCATCGATTAAGTTTGCTGTTGATGACGTAATTTCAGAGAAAAGCAATTTATCACACTCAGAGAGTTTTTTTTTCGGTCGTGACTCTTGTCATGTAGAATCCTCAACTGTTGGCTCCAGCTATCCGTTGCTTCCTGATAGCTCTTGTGATGCGAAGAATTTTCAAAAAAAATTGACACAATCTTTTAGAAATCTGAAGAGCGAAAATAAACACCTTGATAGTAACGCATGTGGAAACACAAAGGAGGTAAATGGAAATCAAGGAAATCTGGCTGAGTGCTCTAAAAGGATGACACAGGCACTTCAGTGCAAAGCGCTGGGTGACGAGAACTTCAAAAGTGCGGACTATTGTTTGAATAGCAATAGTTATGATAAACAAAAGAAACAGCTTAAAGGTCAATTTGCTTTGCCGCATAACATGAAGTCGTTGCCGCAAAACAGCCCTAGAGGAAGTCTGGCCTTTTCAAAGGTTGCGTCTATAGTAACGAAGAAAAACAGCTGGCGTGGCAAATCCGACTCGTCTTGCAGTGCACGCTCACACGGTTCTTTGACAAGTACACCTGTAGGAAACAGAAAACCCAGAAGTGGAGTGCCGTCTACGCGGTCATATAACTCTGACTGCACCTTAGGAAGAGACAAGAAGCTGGGCACCTTGAGCAATAAGCTGTCTACACCCCATTCTTATTCAGGTCGTTCTGTTACTCCGCGGACGGGTAGTACTAGCGTTGTTTCTTTACGTCTTCAGTGCGGCACACCAGTAAAAAACAGGCCAATCTTGAGCCCAGCACTAAAGCTGTACAAACAGTTTTGTTTGCTGGACATTTCTGGACATGAGCGAAGGGAACAAAAGGAAACCGTGCTGGAGTTGCTAGAACATGAGATGGGTGCTCTTCGCACTGAACTTCGCGAACACGACGCTGCAATGGAAGTTAAAATGCTTCAAAGTCCATTTGAGCGATTGTATCATATGAATAACAGACGTAATCGTGACGAACGTCGTAGTCGTGTTCTCCAGTATATGAAACTAGCAGAGGCAAGAGAGCACCTAATGAACGAAAACGAGGAAGATGAAGAAAATCGTCGCATCTGGCGAAAAGAGTTGGCAGAACAACATGAAGAGGTCTTTGATCGGCTTTACAACACAGTTCCGAGGCGGTCTAACAACAGTAATACCATCTCTGAAGATAGTACGCGAAATAAGTCAACTGTGACGAACGACGCTTTTTTTGAACGTCTCTACAAGGAGGCCTTTGCAATACTTGCGGCGAGGAGAGAGCGGGCGCGGCGGGCGGAGATGACACGGGAGCAGAAGGAGATTGAGGACGCCCTTCGCAGACGGATTCTTGCCAAAATGGAGCTGAAGGCGTCCCCGTGCAGGATTTTGACACCGCGGGAGAAGGAGGAACGTGCCAGGAGTCTGCAGCGCAAACTTATTAGTGATCCCCAGCGTCTGCAGGAGTATCTTGAGACAAACCGTCTTTCTAGAGTGGAGGAGGAGATGTTGGTCTCTCGTTTATCGAAGGGTGGGCCAACTAACAGGGAGTTACTAGACAAAAAAAAAATGGAGAAAGAGCTTGAGGGTTGTACATTTTACCCAAGAACAAATACTAAATCTACCACTAAACGCTCTCTTTCTTCTAGAAATTACACTAGACAAACTTTATTGTCAGCTACACGACAAAAAAAAAGCGATACGCAGTCTTTTCTTGGCCCTGCTTCTTCACAAAAAGGCTCAAGTATACAAAAGAAGGCATGTGAAAAACTGTACATGAAGGCTGTAAGTCAGCGCAATCAAGCAAAACTGCAGGCAGCAGAGGTAGACAGACAGAAGAGACTTGCTCTTTTACGAAGCAGGCTTAAGGAAGATCATCATTTTCGCCGCCGTGTGGAACTAAACCCATCACTGGCCGAGCGTTATATGGCTTCTTTGGTTGTGTGAGGATGGGTTTGTTTATGTTTTGTTTTGTTAGTTTGCTGATTTTGGCTTGACTTTTTTGTTTAGGCGTGTTTGTTTTTCAGAGCATATTGCATACCAGCAAACTTCTTTATCTACGCTTTGTTTTTTTTTTTTTTTTTGTTTTTGTTTTTTGTATTCCACATACCAGCAGCTATATATTCGTATATATTTTATTTTTTATGACTTTTTGGGTGGGTGGAGGAGCCATATATATTTATGTATATATATCTATATATATATACAATATATGTTTTTTTTTTGTTTTTTAACTCTTTTTTTAACTGGGTGTTGGAAAAAAAAAAAAAAGAAAAAAGAAAAACTTGATATGATGACCTTGGAGATTAGATATGCTTGTTTTTTGAGGATTTGTTTTTACCCAAATGTAAAAATAAAATTAGCGATGGACATATTAAAAGATTTTTTTTTGGGGGGGAAAGATGAGTTGAAATATGGAGGAATTAGATAAATGAGGAAAAGCGAATATTTCGTTGATACACTCACGCCAACATAGACGCGATATCTGTGTGGATGTCTTTTTTTTTTTACTTTTTTTTTTTTTTTTTTTTTTTGGGTGGGGGAGGAAGTGGGGAGGTTATTTGCATGTTTGTTGCGGTTGTTGTAAAAGCTATTGCTAATTTTTTTTTTTTTTTTTAAGTGGATAGATGTTGTTGGAATGAAAAAAAGATAAAAGAGAAAAAAGGTTTTTAACATTTGGCGAGGTAATATCTATGAGATTTAATCATTTTTTTTATTTTAGGGAAATAAGAAGTTTTGGTATTTCCCACATTCTTGTTTCCTTTGCGTCTTCTTGCAAGATCTGCAGCGGAAAAGTGATGTTTGTGCAGCGCTGCTGGTGTTCTCAACTGAGTGGATCGGCGTTTTCTACACCCACCACGCCACCATTTGTTTTGCGGGAGAAACAAGACCCTATGCTGACATTAACGAATATTTTTCGAACGCATCCGTCGTGTTTGCGGTTGCACCGGGAGCTTACGGTCTGTATTGCAAATGGTGATTCGGAAAGAGCGGCTGATCTTGCTTCTGTTCTTGCAGAAACAATTAAGCGTTTAACTAAGCAGACAGATGAATCATGCGAAAAAACTACAGAATTGGCACATCACACCGCTCAGCCTTCTTTGGCAAAAAATGGCGGGAATGATGGTAATACATGTACGCTTTCAGCGAGACCAGATGACATTAATTTTTTTGTAGAAAAGGCACGATCTGCTATTTTTTCCGTTTCAAATACAAACACCACCACAGAAGCTTTTATCAATGAAACAAATGGTATTTTTTATTCGACAGAATTGAATTTTAACGTTTTTCCAGAGCAGTCATTTTGGAAGCAGCCTGCTGCGTTGCGTGTGACTTTACTTGAGACCTCTTTTGAGATGTCGTTACCTGATAGCAAGGACGTTGAGAACCCATTGAATCACAGTAGTGTGATTGCGGAGGAGTATGAAAAGAAACAACTGGCTCTTCTTGATGAGTATTTGGCGTCAGAAAAGAGTCGCTGGGAAGCACAAAAAAAGGCTATTGGGCGCGTCGTGCTGAAAACCGCCCGGCGACTTGGTCTTACACCAGAGGATATTTATAAGGCTTTGGAGGGAGAGAAAAAAGAGGGCGCAGCAGCTGCGGAGAGGCGTTTTTTTCCTTTGCGGCACTGCAATCTGATTGTGCGCTGTGAGGCACCAGATGCGGGGCTGCTGGTTGACCCAAAACAACCCGCAAGTGCCGCTGGGGATGTGCAGGCGGCAGTGGAGGAGGAGTTAGAGGCCCTCGCGCGCCGCATGGAAAATGGCGGCTCCCCGCTGTCAGCGAAGGAGCGAGAAATCGCGTTGGTTGAACTTGTTATGACCAAAAGCAACATGCGGTACGTTGTTGGTCTTCATCGCGAGCTCCAGGTTGCGTTCAACTCCTCTGAATCTCTTTGTCGGATGGCTGCGGAGGAGAAAATTCTTTCAGGCTCGGAGCTATTTTCTCAAAAGGTTCTGGAGGCGCTTAACAAGGTTGCGGTTGACGGCACAGAGACCAGCGCGGAGGATGTTGATCTGATTGAGTCCTTGTCTAAACCTGTAATACCCTTTACATTTATGCTAAAAATGTGCTTGTGGTTTGACATCTTACAGGAAAGGTGAAAATATATATACATTAAAAAAAAAAAATTTTTTTTGTTGGAAGGGGGCGGGAGTGTCGGTGTGTTTGTGTGTTTAATGAAACAGGAGACCGGTAAAAAAAATGAAGATTTTGATGCATTACATATCTATTAATATTGACTTACATTTTAATGCTGCTGTTTTTGTTATTGCATTATTATACCTTGATACATAATACTTTATTAGTTTAAACCAAACAATATTTGATTGCTTTTGTTTTTTGTTGTACAATACATACACTACCAGCCGCAATACAAGTGGTAGTAATAACAATAACAAAACACGTTGTGTGTGTGTGTGTGTGTGTGTGTGTGTAGTACTTGAAAAAGTGGTGTTTTTGTGATTTTAAAACACAATGCATAGGCGAAGTATTCTTTTTGTTGAACGAAAATCTGTGTCTGAGAATTTTTCAAATGTCTCCGTTTTTCGTGGTGGAGTTTTTCCCGAGTTGAACAACGGTCTGCAGCGCGTTGGTCACACTATTCTTGTATACAAAAAAGACCTTTATCTTTATGGGGGGTATGGACCGAAAAATACATATTCAAACTTTATTTATTGTAATGTTAAGATGACGCTGCAGTGGAGGGAAATTCGTGGTGTTGGTGTGGTTCCTTGCGGACGTGCCAATCACAGTGCTATTCTTTTTGAGAATAAAATGATCGTGTATGGGGGACACCGAAATCTGGAGGTTTTTGATGATTTGTACGCTGTTAATCTTGACACTATGCGATGGGAAAAAATTAATTACGATAAAGGACAAGGACCAGGTCCTCTTTTTTCTCATGCTGCGGTCTACGTCCCACCTACACAATCAATGATTATTATTGGGGGATTTCACCAGCGCGAGCACAATGTTTACCTTGCTCATTCTTTTGATATACGGCACTCTGTGTGGAATGGGATTCGTGGTCCTTCTTCTGTAAGCCCCATGCATTTACAGTTGTGTTCTGCAGCGTATCACGCTCATAGCACCTCTTTGATCGTTATTGGTTTGGTGGAAAGCGATGCGCTAACAGCTTCTGGGTGCGATGTGCCATATATATATATGATGAATGTTCACTCAGGTGCATGGGTTAAGGTGAAAACAACAGTTGCTCCAGAAAACGCCAATTTGTTGCGTGCACCTGCTGTGTGGGAGTATTTCCTGCGCGAGTTTTTTACTATGGGTGGCATTTATGACACTGAGCGCAACGAATGGTATTTTCCTATTTTGTTAGGACTAGTTGAGACAATTATTTCGTGGCGAAGGCTGGACAACGTTTCAACCACACCAACGTTTGCAAAAAACAGGTCTTTCTCAAAGACGGATTCGTATGGATTTTTTAAACTACAAATGCGAGACATGGTGTGGTCAATTGTTCATACCAAATTTCCAAAACGGGTGTTTACTGAGATTTTGGCTCGTGATGCTTCAAGGGCCACTACGCAAAGAGACCATAGGAGTGGCAGTGGGCGTGGGAGAGATAGGACGCTGCTTGATAAGAAGCCCACACCTCAGCTGTATTCATCTGCTGGTGTTTCCCGTTTTCAACGAAAGTATGCGTATGCTCTTATTGATTTTTCAGGACAGCGTAAACAACGTATTAAGCAAAAAATTATTATTATGCATGGTGGTGTTACTTTTGATGACTATGCTGCGCTTCTTTTTAGTCCAGTTATGGAAAGGCAGCAGTTTGGGTCAATTAATTCCTTGGAGGCGGCGCAGTTGTCGAGTGAAATAGGTACTGTTTTTTTTGACCAACACGGCACCAAACTTGCTGAACAGGCGAGCCAGTGGTGGGACACGAAGGAAGATGACAGTTTTAGCTATGAGGAAAGTGAATTTAGTCGTCTGGTCTTAGAATCTAAGCAGGAACCAGCATCCCTGGCCGCAACTAATGTGGTTACCGACGTAAACCTTATGGCTGGCAGACAACATCGACTTAATAGTGATCCTAGTGTACTTCCTTTGCTGCCAGGCTCACGTATTTCGAAAAACATGCATCGGTTTGCACTGCTTTATCATGCCCGGAGTGCAGTTCATGGCGATAAGGTTTTGCCTGAGATAACATGCCCTGTCGCTGTGATAAATAGCGAGGAAGATAGAAAGGCGTGGGGGGCAAACTATTATAGCAAGATGAGAGAGTGGCTTTCCATAGCTTTGGCATATGAAAGAGATGAGGAGAAAGCGTACCGTCGAAACCAGAGGAAACTGAGTAGTAGCAGAAGCAAAACAGTATCCAGTGACGATGAAAGCAGCACCAGTGACTACGTTGAATCAAAGGCACCATTGGAAGGAAAGTCGACGCGTAACCCCGTACCAACAAAAGTCATTAACCAGTCATCAAAACCAAGAGATTTTTTTTTGGAGAAAAACCTTGAGGTATTTGATTTAAAGGAGTTTGAAAATATAAATAGCCTGCAGAGTAACGATTTATCGCTTATTTTGTCTGAAGAGGGGAGCATCAGCAGACTACACATGAAGGTGAAACGGAATAAAGAGGTTCAACGACTTCCGCAATCAGTTTTTCAGCGGATGTCAGTGGGTAATGTTACAGATCTTGGTGGCGCCGTGGCATATCAATTAATGGTTGACTCTCTTACACGTCTTGATGCTTCTCAGGAGTCACGACGTCAACGAGCACTTATTCGCTGGCGGTATCTTCGTGTGATGGTTTTTAACGGTGAGGCCTCTTTTATTATGCACCGTGTCAGGGAACAGGAGGGAGCAAAGTCTGCTTATGGTTTTTCTAGCTCTAAGAGTCTGATGTTGGGACCGGAGCTGCGGTTTAGGAATACAGATTGTGAAATGGTGCCGTGTAGGCCAATTCCGTATTCTCTTTCCGCATGTCGAACATCCGGGATTTGCTCTTTTGAAATTACTCCAAGTGGTTATGTTATGTATCACCCCATCAATAATGTAAAGTAGAGTTTGCGCAGTAGAGAGTAAAGCAAATATGTATTTATTCATTTTTTTTTTTTTTTTTTTGTGTGAATCTATGCACGTGTGTCTGCGTATGTATATTTAGAACAAACTATTACAATTTTTAAAACAATCTTTTTGTTTTGGCATTTATTTATAGATATTTTTTCCTTTGTTCTTTAATTGATTCTTTATTATTATTTACATCCTGGAGCAAGGAACGATAAACACAAACCGTTACATATATATTTATATTTATATTTATATATTTGTTTATTTAGTTAAACGGCGAAAAGTTTATTTTAATACAACTTGCTTATTATTATTATTATTATTGTTATTATTATTATTATTATTTTTTTTTTTTTTTAGATTTTTATTTAACTATGCCCCTTTTTTCAACTGATGACGCAATGCGTGCAGATACGCCCAACGACATTTGGCTAATGGAGAAACAGCCTTTTTTGCGTGCTTTTGGTGTTGAAAACCCGCCTTTGTCCTCCGACAATTTGTTTTTAGATAGATACAGTGATGTGGGGTGGACAAACAGCGGCGACAACAGGATAAGTGGGTCGACATTTAGAAATGATGTTGATGATGTGAGAGTAAATTTATCTTTGGATGAATTGGCAGGATTTCGTCAGTGTGTGGATCTTAATAAGGAAAACAAGAGGATGTTAACACCAACGCGGTTGCACGCACCGCAACTTTCTTCACAGGATGTGCAGATGTTCACTCCTTCTAGAGGGCGGCGCAGGGACACGGGCCTCGTCTCAACGCCTGCGGGTGTTGGTGGGCGGACGGCGCGAAAGACGTGCGCCAGCGGGAAGGGCGATTGCGCAAAAGTGCGACACCAAACACCGCCCGTTTGCGTCTGCAGGGGCGATAAGCTGTTAAAATTTCTTGGCGCATTTGGTGCCCCACCACGGCAGATGACGGAAAAAACATTTTGCCACCCCGCTAATTATTTGCAACTGCCGGGTGGTGAATCCGCAACTGCACCTTATTACCCACGTGCAGGGCAGCCCAACTTTTCGCATATGAGATGCTGTAGTTTAGATTCTTTTACTAGCCGCAATTATGGTGTGAATGTGAATCCTACTGATTACATGTATTTAGATAACTTGAAGGCTCTAGAGGCCCACCACAGGAGGTTAGAGCGTGCAGCTGCTCTGGCCTCACTAGAAAGAAAATATAGGAGGCGATCTTGAGCCACAGTTCACACATCATATATATATATATATATGTGTGTGTGTATATGCTTATGTAGAACGTATATGTGTATATTTTTTGAGATTATATTGCTTTTTTATAAATTTTTTTTTTTTTTTTTTTTTGATTTTTAAAACTGTTGATATTTTTGTTTTGTTTTGATTTAGTTTATTTTATTTTATTGTTTTTTGTTTGAAAGATTTTGGTTAACATTTACTTAAAAAAGAAAAAAAAAAATGAAAAAAATGGGAAATTTTTTTTTTTAATGTGCATTTTAATTGACAAATTAGAAATTAATAAATATATTTATATTTATATTTTTTTTTGCTTATCACTTTATTATTTTATATTTTATTTGTTTATTTTTTATACGTTAGCCCGTTATATATACATATATATATATATATATATATATATACAGCAGCTATAGCTTGGTTTGCAACATAAACGCCATGCACGATGCTAGTGACCAGGTGGCTCTTACTTATTCGTATGTTAAGCGACACAAATTAAATGAGCTTTTTGCTCATCTTCTTCAGCTGTTAATTTATCATAAGCCACAAGACCCACGTGCATTTTTGAGAAAGGAAATTCAATTAATGCTAGATGCTAAAATGGCGACTTCTCTTTTCAAGGAAGAAGATCTTGAAACGATGTTTGAGCTTATCGATGTGACAAGACAGCATTGGGTGACGGTGGGCCAATTGCGAAATACGTGCAAAAACTTAGCGACCGCCGCAGGGGAGGGAAATCCGAGTCTTTCCAAGGAGCAAGAGGAGGCAATTGAAAACGCCGCTGACAGTGAGGGGCGTGTTTCAATGGAAAAGTTTAAAAGTGTGTTGGCAATGCAACTTTTAAAAACTGATTTATGGAACGAGAGCAAATGACGTTGGGGACATGGGAAAAAGCTTTACAAGAAAAGTTATTTGAGAAAAGAATAATATAAGTATGCATATAAAACACATACACACACACATGTGTATGTATGTGTACTGTATCTATGTGTAGATTTTGTAAGGGTGTGAACTGTCCATTGTAACCAGCCGATAGAAACAAGATGTATACAAACTTGGTTTTTTGATTTTGTAAAAAGGTATGTGTGCTTGCGTTATATGTGTGCTTCTAACGCTTTTTAGAATAAACCATTTGTTGGTTTAGATTTTTTTCTTTTTTTCTTTGTTTTTTTTTTTTTTTTTTTTTTTTTTTTTTTTTTTTTTTTTTTTTTTTTTTTTTTTTTTTTTTTTTTGATTTTTTTTTTTGTTTTTGGAGAAAGAGGTTTATTGCATTGGTTTAAACAATTATTGCTGTTATTGTTGCTTGGTACAATGGTTGTAAAATGTAGCATACATAACCAACATTAGGAAGTGTGACAAAGGGTAAATTTAAAGAAAAAACGAAAAGACAAAACAAAAGAATTAAAAAAATATATAAACATATACATTATTTCTATTTATTTGTTTATTTATTTATTTATTTTTTTTTTATTTTTTTCTTTTCTTTAGAGTGCATCTTAGTATTATTATTGTTACTATTATATATAGTACGATAATAATTATTTTCTTATTTTACATTAACTATTGTCGATTTTATTTTAGGACTAGTATATATATATATACTGTAAAAACTACCTTGAGGTTTTTGGATTATTTTTAGTTTTATTATTTATTATGCTTGAAAAACAACTTTCTATCTTGTTGGCAACGTACCTCAATCAGTTTATTTGTGATCTTAACGAGGAGCAGTTGCGGGTTTCGTTATGGTCCGGTGACCTGGTGCTGCGAGACTTGCGGTTGCGGCCAAATATTGTTGATCAGATTGCACTGTCTCTTTTTTGTGGTGGTGGTGGTAATAGTTGCGATAATAATAATAATAATAATAATAATGGGGGCGATGATATTGCGAGGGCCACGGCGCGGGCTCTTGCGGTGCCCCTGACGATTGTGAGGGGTGTTGTGAAGGAGTTGGTGATAACTGTCCCGTGGTCGGCGATTGATGGCGAGCCAATCACTGTGGAGGCTCGCGGGGTTGATATTGTGTTTGGGCCTTTGCGCAGCAGAACATATGATGCTGATGACGATGCGGGTCGTGTGTTTGTGGTTAAGCAAAAACAACTAAAATTGTTTGAGCTGCAGCGAGTTTGTTACATGCAGGAGAGCGTTGAACATGGCGTAATTGGATACAGCAAAAAGTCCTCTTTTGAAGGGGAAAGAAAAAAAACACAGCTGTCTTATCTTGATCGACTTACCGAGACAATCAAGAGAAATATTTACCTTATGTTTAGCGATGTTTCTTTGCGATACATAGTTAACTACTACGGTCTGGCGCCTTGTCTTACATGTGCTCTTGTTTTATCTGTGAATAGTGTTTATATAACGACAACCGACGAGGAATGGGAAGACCGTTTTGTCATGGATCTTTCTATGCCATACTGCAAAAAAGTTCTTGCTAAGGGATTGCAACTATCTCTTTACGCTGTCAAAGATTCTAAAACCACGGAAAACCTTGATCAAAACGACGCATCATTTGGTTGGCAAAAAACGATGAATATTCTTGAGATGGAGGAGCTCAGACTCCATTTTTGTTTTTCCAGCGGGGATGATTTTGCGCCTAGCGAACAAAAAAAACGAGTATCAGTTTCCGTCATGACAAATGGCACCGTAAAATTTCGATTATCGTTTGGGGCACTGGGGACGCTGGCCTTGATTTTGGATGCAGTGAAGGACGGGTTGGTAGGAGTAAATTATAGGCGCCATCTCCATATCATCGCAGATAATGGAGAGGGAACAGCCACATTAGCGCGAAGACGCTGGAAATTTGCTATTGTTTGTGTACTGGATGACGTTGGGAAAATTAAAAACAAGGGCGTTAAAGGAGATCATGGCCTTATGGACGATGTTTTACTTTTTTGCAGGCGTCGGAGGGAATACTGCGCACTTTGGAAAAGGTCGCTGGGAGTGCAGTGGCTTCCGCCTCTCACAGTTAAGGAAAAAAATGCTTTGGTTGCCCTGGAGGAAGTTCTTACGCTTGAGCAGATCGTGTTTTTGCGCTGTTTAACGTATACCGAGCTTAGTGAGGAAAGAAAAAGAATGCTTCAACAGAAGGTGTTTATTGAAGATGCAATAAAGCGACAAAAAGGATCGCTTAACAGTAATGACTTGTCTAAAGGCGGTAGGTTTTGGTCATGGTGGTTGTTTGGTCGTCAACATGCTGCTAGCAATACTGGCGGTGGCAGCAGTAGCGACACCTCCGATCTGGATAGAAGCAAAGCACATATATACAACGAAAGTAATTTTGATGTGGAGTGGGCTTTTGGTTATCATTTTCTTCAGACTATAGCGGCGAGTGATTTAAATTTTTCTGTTACACAGTCTTTATCTTCGAGCGAGAGAAAAATAAATGATGATGCTCCCACTGTAACATCATCATCATCTTCACCAGTTGTCAATATTGCCCTAATGTTTTCTCAGGTAGATGTGAAGTTTTTTCCCTATGTTTGGCGGAACGATGTGATGGCAAAGAACGTTTTTTTGTCTTATATAGAAAATCTGCAGCAATACATAGTTGCTCATCTTTACGGTGTAAAGTGTACATGTGTTGTGGATTTCAGTTCCGGCGATAACCCAATTGGTTTTGGTTTTTCAATTAAAAGTGCAACCGCAAATTTTGCTGGATCACTGCCATGCCCACTTTTGAGTACATGGGAAGCGCAAGAAGCAGAAGAGGAGTGGGGGGGCAAAGTTGGAGATGACTCTTTTAAAGACGAAGGAAAACAGTGGCTTTCAATTGACGTAGACAAAAAAAACTCAACGGTTAGTGGGTCATTTTTAACAACGTGTGTGACGGTTTACTCGTTTTGTGAATTTTGGTGGTGGATAAGTGCTATTGAAAGCTTTATTGATTCCATACCAGTCTACAGACAAAGAGTGGTTCTCTTGTGTAATGAACCGAAAAGTGGTAATCAGATTACTTTTTTGTTGCCATTGCTGGATATTAAAGTTGATAAACTTTTAATTTTTTTACCTTTGATTTCTACCTACGTGGAACAAAATGAGCTCTCTCTTATTGTGCCAAATATTCATTTAATGTTGACTAATAATGATTCTATGGAAACTGATCATCCCAACACACAAAAACCACCTTCTGATCTAAGGTGTAGTTTTTTACTTAGCGCAGCTAGTGAAACTGAGCCTGTTCGTCTTTTTTGTGAAGGTGTTATGATTGATTTGTTGGTTTTATCATTTGTAAAGATTAATGCTATGTTTGATGGGCAATGGGACATTTTTGTAAACACACGTGCGGAGGTAACAATTGATCAAATTGCGTTATCTTTAATTAGTGAGCATGTGAAAAATTTGTTTTTTTCCATAAGGGACAATTGGAACACTGTATCACGGCTTGTCGATGAAAATAACGGTAGTTGGCATTTGGAATCACATGAAACACTTTTTATTGGTGATGTGTTGATGACATTCCCCGCCACACAATGCCGTGCCTTTCTAATTGCATTGCATCAAGCCGCATCTGAAAAAAGAGAAATTGAAATAAAAAAAAGAGAAAAGGAAAAAACTTCTACGGCTGTTTTTGAAGAATTCACACCATCGCCTATACGAAAAATAACACTGAATATCGGCTATATGCGTGCAGTAGTGTATAATACGAACCACGAAATGATTGCTGAAGTTGAATTTTTGGGTGTAATTACTGAAAATTATGATGATACAATGTTACTTCCGCATTCTTTTTTACGAGATGCGTTTACACTAGAGCTGACAACATTTTCACAAACGTCGGGCTACACAACTGTGATTTGTTTGCCGGATATTCACATTATTGCTCCTTCTGGTCAACATGTGTTTGTACTTGATGACTGGAGAATAACTTTTACTGACAAACGTTTAGCTGCGCTTTTGGTTCAGGCTGGGGAAATAAAAGTAGTTTTTTGTCAATCTCTTGTTAATTTTTTAGAGGTGTTGATAATGTCCTTTTTGTTATTTCAACCACCAGCGGCTGGAGTAGTACCTCAGCGATGTGGTTATCAAGAAGGAACTTTTGAAACGTTGACTTTGTTAAATAACGCATCAGAGGTTGCATTTAGTGTTAATGCAATGTTGAAAAAGATGGTTTTTTCTTTTCAGCTTGAGCCAATTAATGACAATATTGTTTTTTGCTTTAATGATTTGCTGTTTGGCGCAGAAAAAAACAACAGTGGACGACATGTATTGCGACTTAAAGGTTTTTTTGATTATGTCAATTACATTGCGGAGGATGTGGAAGAGGTAAAATCCTTTGCTCTTATTGCTCCAAGCTGTGGAATTGTAAGTGATGTAAAACCAATTACGTTTGACTGTTTTTTTGAGCACGTAATTGACGCTAATGACGTTAACCAACGCAAGATTTTGCTAAACACAACTGGAGGCAGAGTTGGTTTGTTTTATGCCTACTGGTTACGAGTTGCCTCGCTGAAAGAAAGTCCAACAATTGTGAGTCTTTTTAGACTTTTTGAGTATTTGGGGCGGAGGCGCAATTCTGTTGTGGTGCCATCACCAGCGTTTTCTCACTCTGCAGTTTCTTCTGTTGAAACACGACGGCAGTCAACTACGATGGAAGAAATGAAGGAAAATCTTTCTTTAAAAACAGTCATTATTGTTGAAATTAAAGACTTGGAACTTCTTTTAGCCACCAACGCTTGTAAAGAAATTGATGTACTTAACGACGCAACTTACATTTACTTTATTGCTCAAAAAATTACATGTCTTGTGGACATGTCACATTGTGTGAGTGATAATTCTGTTGGTGACTTACGACCATTTGTTGCTGAGGTAAAACTTCATAAATTGTGCAACTTTTGTCCAAGTGTGTTTACTGGCGAGTTGCTTGCATGCATTTCATACGCACTCTTACGGGTGGAGAACTACGCGCGACTTTTTGAGAACTCAGAAAAAAGTGCCTACGAGTATATTAAAGGTGGTGTGAATGACGTGGCTGCTCACTTAGCGATTGATCCAGCATATGGTGACAATGCCGAGGAAGGGGCAACGTTGCCGGCATCTATTGATATAAAGCTTTCACTGCCATTGTTGCAAAATTTTATTATGGCGTTATATTTTAACTTGCTTAACATTTCTCCGTTGGTAGATCTCACGCAGTGCGTTGAGCGTGTAGAACGTTGTAATGAATCTGAGTCATTGGAAGAAAAAGTAACCAGAAAATCAATGCTAGAAGAATCTTTTTTTACAAAAGCATCACAGTTGTCTTTATCATCAACATCTTTTTTTGTAACAGTTTCCTCCGCTCGTGTTGTTTTTATCAACGATCAAGATATCTTTGTTATTCGTGCAGCACTTCAGTTGTATTCTTTTAGTGGTGAAGAAAGAACAGGACTGCCATTCTCGAAGAAGATGCTCCACGTTAAGGCATTGACTGTAGACGACATTAGTCCATCGTGGCGTGTTGTGCATCGTGATGCCCCGCGTTCGCAACAGCAGCACTTTAGTAGCGCCCCGCGCAAGTCCAACATAAATGAAAAGAAACGAATGCTGGAGATTGAGAGTGGTTTTGTGTGCAGTTTGCAATGCCTAACACACAGCACAGAAGTGCCAACTACGACCACGGAGGTGTTGCTTGACGGTGCAAATATGTCCACTGCTCATTGCTCGTGGACAGCCCTGTTTTATATGTTTATTTCTGCTGACTCGTTTGAGCTGTTCAGGGCAATAAGGGAAGACCTTTCTAATGTGAAGAAGCCCCCGTCTCGCGCTGAGTCCCATGTTTTTTTTCTGACACTGCGTGGGTGCACTGTGTGCGTTGAGGAGCCATGGGGGGAGCCGCTGGCGCAGTTGCAGCTGCGCTCAATAACGGCGCGACGGCATCAGTGTGCCAGCCAAAGTATACTGCAGATTGCGCTGGATGAGCCGCTCTTTTTAACGCCTTGTTTAAATACTGAAACAACGCAGGCTTCATCTGTTATTCAGTGGGATGATTTTAGGAAGGACGTGAGTTTGCCGGAGAACCCTACGTATCTTCAGATTACAATCACCAGTGTGGCCGAGGATGGGAAAAGTTATCAGTTTGACACGCCGTATGCGGAGATGCCAGGGATTTTTTACTGCAGTCGTATAAAAATGACTCTCAATTATGCACAGGTGTTTGTGGAGACGAATTTTTTTAGGCGGTTGGCGCATTTTGCTTTAAATGAAGCAGCTGTATATTCATCACTCCTTAAAACAATCAAAAAAGTAGACTATAAGCAACCAATTTCTTCGGTGCCTCTTGTGGAAATTAATATAAAGAACGTTTGCATGCATTTGCCTGAAATTGACTTGGCAGCAAAGTCTTGGTGGCGTCTTGAATTACGACATATCTATGTAAGAAATGAGACGTTAAAAGTTTCTTTAGCTAATAATGTATTAGGTAAAACAATGGCATTGTATTGTTTTTCTAATTTATACACTGTGAATCTATCGGGAGCAGTTTTTTCTTTTGATCAAAGACTTTGCCCGTTGTTTTTGCCAGACACGATGCTGCGTCTTCAGTTTCCAATTCTTGAAAGCACGTTTACTGAGGTGCAGTCAACAGTGACCGTCACTCAGGACGATCGCGCAAATGTGCAGTCAACATACACCTTTTTTTCATCTAAGGCTCTGACTAATGTCTTTGAAATTACACCAGAGTTTTTTTGGAGTGTACACATAAGGACCAGTGAAAACAGTCGTTTTGTAATCTCAGCGTTTCACATTCAGGACGCTTTACGGATGCTGTCGTTTGTCTCTACTGTAGCAGAGGTTCCGTTGTATTACACTGGGTCAGCGGAGGAAGAAAAAGAAATGTCTGTGTGCATGACTTTATCTATTACAGTGGAGTTACCGAAAATTTCTTTTTGTTTGACAGAGGCTGGTCAAATGCCTGTTGGTGTAACTAATAACAAAGACGAGCAAAAGCAAGAAAGAGATGAGGAGGTTTTAAGGCGTGTTGATAAGGAAAAAACTAAGAAAAAGGCTTTTGGTGAAGGTGTAATTTTAGCGGAATTATGTTTCTTTGATGTTGTGACTTTTGCTGCTTCTTTTAACGCACACAACCCGATTTTTACTCGCGCACACTTTTTTGTAAAAGGAGCATTTGAACTGTTCTACGGAAGCGGCACGCCAGTTCTTTACCGCAGCGACACCGCTACATCCGCAACTGCGGCAGTGGTTGCACCCGAGAATTTGTGTTTTTTTGATGTTACCACAAGAAATATGCAGACGGGTTTTTACTTTGAGCTTGCAGACACATTACAAGAACGCCAGTTGACCTTGCACTTGGAAGGAATTACTATTTTTCTTCATCCTCGCACTGTAGATTTTGTATTTTTTATGCAGAATCTTATTTTTTTTATGCATCATAAGGAAACGTTTAAAAAAGAATACAACACGGGCAATATTGTGGCAAGTAATGTTGACAGTATTGAGTTAACACAACATGTTAATGTGGAAAGTAAAAAGCAAACCAAATTGTCAGTTTTTGTAGGTGAAATTTTGTTTTTAATGGAGCACACTGCACAAATTGAGGCGCGAAATATAAGTGCATCTTTGAACTGGGATGATGTGAGGCAAACAAGTACGGAAAATGTTTCAACACCGTACAGTTTTGTTGTTGGGGAACTCTTGCTACGACAGCTTGGCAGTGGACTGGCATTCGTTTCTGTCTCATCTCTTGAATTGCTGTTTGATGTAGGGCTTGTAAACATCAGAACCAAGTCTTGTGTTATCAATAACTACGAAATGATGTTTTACATCGAAATATGCAATTGGGCAAAGACCTTGCATGATTATATAATGCGAAATATTCCATTTTCAAAAAAACAAAATGATGGTTTTAAACAAAGTGTTATTGTTAATCTTATGGACGTGCGTGTGTGTGTTTTCTTTTTATGGCAGCCGCATCTTTCTGGCAAGCCTAGTGGCAGCATAGAAATAATGTTTCCTGTTATTATTCTAAAGAAGACTGCAAGCACTACCAGGGAAAGCTTTAGCTTTGAGACTGAAAAAGGTGTTATACGTTACTCTCCTCCGCGTTGTGCGTTAGTTGTGCCTTTTATAAAAAATGTAAGTTTTACTTGTTTTATAGAGAAGAATTTTGTGGCGCGATCACAGTCAACTGTTATGCATTTAGGCAGCATTGAGGCGTTTATGCCGCTTGGTGATACACTGCAGTGTTGTGTGGAGGCAGTGGCGCAGGTTTTTTTGCCGTTACTCTCTTTTCCTTTTCCTTTTACTACAAACCGCAATGATGCATACGACGATGAAGATGTTTACAGTTACGATAACAATAACAACAACAACAACAACAACAAGGATGATAATAACACTAATAATAATAATGCTATTAATATTAATATTAATGGAATTGATGAGGATGTGGGTCGTCATTGTAGCACTTTTGATATGCCGTCAGCGTCATTTAATAACGAAAAATTAGTTTTTACTGTCCCGCTTGTGACGTTGAACGTCTGCGCCTCTCAATCTGATGAGGGGACACTGCTGGAGCGGCCGGCTATTCTTTTTGGCCTCAGTCTTCACAATGTTCTATACGAGCAGAGTCGCAGGGGTTGGAATGAAAAAACACTTTTTGAGGTGAGTGGCGTCAGCAGCACTGTGGACAACACCATTCAACAGGAGTTTGTAAGCGCAATGGCGCCAAGTGGAGCTTTAGATGAGCCGTCTAAACGGGCTTTGTACTTTTGTAAGGAGATTTTTTCGAAACGAAATAAAGGCAATTCAGATTTATCATTTGAAGATAATGAGAATGTCACTGATAAAGCGAATAATAACATTGAATCTTGCGGTAATAACCGTGATTTTGGTTTTTGTTTTGACTCTAATGCTAATAATAATAATAGTAATGACTGTGAACGTACCAGTGATAATGATGAGACAATGTTAGAACAGCTACCACCACGTTTTGTGAGTGTCCTTGCGCGTGCACATGCTGTAAAAATTACTCTCTCACCAAGTCTTCTTAGCACGTTAAATGAACATGTTCTTTTGCATGTTGCGTCGGGTCTTCACCGCATAAAAGAACAAACGCTGAAATGGACACCACATTTTGCTGCAACGAATTTTTATCATTCTGGTAGTCTTTCTCATAGTGATCATTATAAACGTGTCATTACCGTTACAGGTGACTTTTGTTTAAAAGCTGATCTTAGGCTTGGTGGGAGGCGTGGTGTTTGTTTAAGATTTCTCAAGGCTCCGATAGAAGCTAATCCGACTAACAAACTCACGCTGCGTGGTATTAACCATGCAAAGATATTTCTTTCAATGCACCCAGCTTCTGACAATACGCTAAAACCGCCTATTGTTGTTGATCCAGGATTAACGATTGTTACTGAGGACGTTACATTTGTTATTAAAAGGGGAAAATTAACTGATTACGTGGAGTTAGGTGAGCGTTCTTTTTTTTTGGTGTCTAGTAAGTCGATTCTGTCCGCATCTTTGACTGACCTTTCAGATGCATTGCACAATAACGTTAATGCTACACTTAACAAGACCACAGCAGATTTTAACACTGTTGTGCCACTGATTTTTTTGCGTTGGTACAACATAAAAGTGAGTTTTGATATTTTTACTGATATTACGCTTTGTCTGTGGTCAAGACAGCAGAGCATTGCTGTTACTGGTGAGGCATGCGCGCGGTACAAGTTGGACAAAAACTGCTTTGAAGGCAATAGAGGGGTACGAGACTTTATTGATGAATGTGGTGTGATGGCATTGTCTAATATGTCCATCTTATGTGACAGTGGTGTTATTACAAAAGAGCCAACAGGGTTGATGGTTTATGTTAAGCACCATAAACTTAGCGAAGATCACACAAATGCTGGAATGACTGTTATCCAGGCTATTCTGTCTAACACTAGCATTACACTTTCTTTAGGAAATATGCGTTTATTGTGTGATATCTTAAACCAGCTGCGACAA
This sequence comes from Trypanosoma caninum, assembly GCA_036321205.1. Lineage (NCBI taxonomy): Eukaryota > Euglenozoa > Kinetoplastea > Trypanosomatida > Trypanosomatidae > Trypanosoma > Trypanosoma caninum. Next base: position 14,349 of record JAWVMR010000033.1, on the reverse strand, counting down.
GGTGTTGATCACATTGGCTCTACAATGTATGTGACAACAGTATTTGAATCATCGCATAAGAGCCATAAGTCGTGTTATTTCCCTTCATCACGGCCATCGTACTTTTACCCTAGCAACACTGATTATTCTTTGGCTGTTGAACCATCGGTTTTGTGGTCGCGTGATGGGGAAGTTATACCATTAGTTGAGTTTACTGCATCAGCGCCACAGGTGGAACTTACCTTGACAAATAACTTTTATAAACCGGAGGTTGTAGTTGAAGTGAGCTCTACTGCTTTGTTGGCGAGAGGCAATCGTAGCTTTAGCCGCATGACGTGGTCTGCGTCAACAACTATACGTATTACCGATTATCCCCAGTATCAGCCTGAACGCGATGTTCTTCTTGTTTCTCCAGAGGTTACCGCAGAATACACACGCTACAAACGCGGTGGGTTTTCTTTTCAAGGTGCTTTGATTTGTCATGAAATGTCGGTGACGGTTCCGTTAGTTACTGCCTTACGTCTTCTTCGTTTTTCTTCTTTGTTACAGCGCACTGGGACCTATTCAATCCGTAACAACACCGGCATCTCTCTTCTTTTGTTATTTGTGACAAAGGAGGGTGAAAATATTAAGGGAGAGAAAGAAGCTGGTATAACACAGTTTTGCAGGTTGCCTCCAGAGCAGTTGGTAAAGGTGGCTATGTTCAACTCTAACCAAACGCGTTTTTGCATTGTTTCTGATTTTGATGGAAGCGATAATGCCAAACATAGTGGGAGCGTAAGTACGTTGGGTGCTGAAGTGGATTTATCAGCTATGCAGCGTGGCACGACGTATCGCTTTTCACTTGCTGAGCACCTTACTGGTGTCTTGGACGTTGTTATGCGTCTGAATGAGGCAAAGCGTCTTGTGGAAATTACATCATCAGTTGAGATAAAAAATGAGTTGGCGGAACACGCGATTTGTTTTTTTGAACCTTTCAATGGTGAGGACAGTGGCAGCGGTGGGGATGATTCTTCGTTTTTACTTGTGCCAGGGGAGACACGGTATGCGACGTTTCCCACGTTATGTAGGCCTTTTTTTTTGCAGATTGGAGAATGGCAAACAACTATTGGGAATGGACTTTTTACGCTAGAGCTTTTAATCAATGCCTTTACACTTTTGCCAGATGAGCGCAAGAGCTTTCTGACAAGTCTCGCCCACAGAAGTAGTTTTGCGTTTTTAGGGCGGACGTACCTGGAAGATGACAACACCCTTGTCTTGCCTCTAACTCTTACAAAGCTTCAGTATAAAAAAGGCAATGCTGCTATTTCCGGGAAAGATGAAGAAGAAAACGAAACAAACAAGAAGGAGTTAAGTGTTTTAATGGTTCTTACAAGGAAAGTTGCACTTGAGAGTACGCCACGTACCTTGGGATTTCTGCCTCACTATGAGGTGGAATTACGTATTTGCCCGCTTGTGACTATATTTAATGAAACTGGAATGGCTCTTGCTATAAGGATGAATACATCTTGTACAAGAAATGAACCTTTGGATGAGCCAACATTTTTGCGCGACGGTGATGTCTTTAACTGTTTTTCACGACACTGTGAAGGTGAGACGCCAATGGTTAGTTTAATGTGTGAGCTTGCAAATGGTGTACGACTGTCATCTGTTGAGCCATTTTCTCTTTTTTTTACGGGTACAGTTAAAGTTTTTATGCGAGATGTGGATAATTCCTTGTCATGTCCTTTTTCTGATGAAAAGGATGCCTTACTACTAGGGGCTTTTTTGGTTGAACGAGTCACATATGGAAAGTTTGTGGTGTTTGTGGCGGCGATACTTGTGAATACACTGCCATTTCCAGTGCGTGTGTATAACCATTTAAATGCACTACTGATTGGACAGGAGAGTAATGTTGGTCTTGAGCCGGGCCACAAACTACCTGTAATGTTTCTTGCGCATGCACAGGAGCAGCGACAGAGAAATAGCCAACGCCAACCTCATCATCATTATCATCCTTCTGAACATGACACCGGAATTATGGTGAAAGTTTCTGCTGGAAGTGATTCAGCAAAACTTTCTCAGCAGTTTGCGTGCAATGCGCTTAATCTCTCTTGTATGCTTCACACTGAGGACAAGGACGTGGTGCGCATCTTTAGAGCGCATCGTTTAGGGGGAAATGATGTAACCGGTAGCGATCTTTGTGCTAAAAAAGTCGGAAAGCTGTTTGCTTCTACACCTGTGGTGCGACTGGAGGCAATGTGGATATTCAGAAATCAAAGTCACATGTTTCCTTTGAGGGTTCGTTGTGTTGGACTGGAAGACGTTGTTGTAACTATTGAACCAAAATCAAGTAGGAGATGGGACACTTTTGCTAGTTCCTCTGCGGCAAACCCGTTGATCCAGGTGCGTTATGGTGGAGAGAATGATGATGGATTTTTTATGTGGTGTGAGCCAGTTGAACTTGTATCACTTTCTGGTTCTAATGAGCCAATAACCATAAAGCAGCATATTTTTGAGAGTCTCACCGACGGCGAGCAATCATCGCTGCCAGCATCTTTGTTAAAGAAAGGTGTTACAATGTTTTCTAGTATGCGTGTTCCAATGATGGTTGGCGAAGAACCTACGTGTGAACGTTTTGCATTTCTTTCTATAAGACCTTGGAAGCAGAACAATTTATTTTTTGTTGATTTTTCGTTAAACAAAAACATACCAATAGTTGTGGAGAATCGCACTAAATGGTTATTACAATATGAACAGGTGCAAAAGCCTTTGTTTCTTTTAAGGCAGGTTACACTAGCTTACAGCGTGGGTGCTTTTTCTGACGGCGTTGCGTGTTTTGAGGGCTGCAACGTTCCTCATGTTATGCGTTTTATGCTTTTAAAGGAAACGTACAAGGATTCAGTAAGTTGCGTTGTTGACTTGAAAAAAAGCGCAGCTGCTCGTGAGACGGTGAGGGTGGCTAATGATATGTTTGTGCTCTGTACGTATGATTATAATCTTCAACAATACCACGTGTCAGTGACAACTGACTATTCACTTGAGAGTACCCTTTTGTTTCAGCCTGGCTATATTATTCATGTAGAAACATTTATCCGTTCACTTTCATTGCATATAGCCTCAATATGTGTACCAAAGAGCGAGACCTCGTTGGAGAACACGCCGCTGGCTGCATTGGTTGCTAGAAATGAGCTTATTTTAGGTGATGCTATAAATGTTGAAGGATCTACAAATGCGGAGTTGCTTTCTATTTTAAAATGCCGGGAGTTGGATCTTGTTCTTTTTCAGGCTTTTGGTATTTATGGTGCCCTTTCAGTAAATGAAAAGCAGTACTTTGGTCGTGTTGATATTGACCAGCTGGCGCTTATTGATTGCACATCACCGGCTCCCTTTTATCCAGTTGTTCTGGAGTTAAAAACCGAGAAAGTAGACTCTGCTGTGTCCAACAGCAAGAGTATTAAGTCGTATTTTTTAGTGGCTTCACGGCTTTTTGGTTGTGATAAAAACCTCTCAGAAAAAAATGGCGGTGTATTACAAAAAGTTTTTACAATTCCGTTTCATCATCTTTTAATTGATGTATCTCCTGTAACTGTCAAACTTGCAGATTCATTGCTATTTTTGCTACGCCAGGCCAGTGTTTGTCTTTTGGAAACACTAGCTCAAACAAGAGTAACACCAGATTGGATTGGAAACATTGAAGATGAAGAGGATGGTGTTGATGATAAATCCGTAAATGCAACACTACATAATTCAATAAATGAGGCTTTTGTGTACAATTTTTATATTGCAAACTTGCACGTGTCACGAATCGACCTAAGTTTAACTGTCACACGCCGTAGTGACGGCAAGTTTAATCCTTTTGAGGGGCTTAATTTTGGTGGTCGGTTTATACCGTCAGTTGAGCGGGCCCCGCTTAGCATAAGTGAGGTAAAAAGAAGAGATGTTAATCAACGGGGAAGCTCATTTCCTTTTGCACTTCTTGCAGTACTATGGCCTTCATACCGGACGCAGTTAACATTGCAGTTGTACAAAATTGTTGGCTCTATGAATGCTTTGGGGAACCCGATTGCACTAATAAGTGGTTGGCGAAAAGGGGTGCACTCATTGGTAACTGAGGCGGTTGACATGAATCCAATGAAAGGTGCTCGTGAATTTTTTTTTGCAACAGCCTCTTCTACACTTCACTCGGTTTGTCTGTTGTCCCGCGTCGGTAGCCAAACGGCGGCGACGATTTCGCTGGATAGCGGGTGGCTTGAGAGTAGAGATGAAGAGGGGCGTAGCCGTGAGGACAGCAGTCAAAGTGGCATTTTGCATGGTGCCGCACAAGGACTGCTGTACGGCATCGGTGGCGTCGTTTCCCGTCCTTTGAATGGGGCGCGAACTGCCGGATTTACGGGTTTTTGCACGGGTGTTGCGACTGGTGCTGTGGGGCTTTTCACGCGGCCTGTCGCTGGAGTTTTGGATGGATTTGGAAACACCGCGGAGTTTTACTCTAGGCAGCTGCAGGAGCCTGACCAAATACCAAATGCTCATATTAATTATGTTAATAGTAAGCGCAACTTTAACGCGTCTGTTGCTGCCACAATTGATGAAAACGAGAATTCTTTGTTGGCACCTTCTGTTCGTAATTCACCGAAACAGAATGTCATTTCTAAAGATTTTTTGCCGGGTTTAGGACGTTGTTTGCGACCTGGTTCTGGTGTTTGTGAGTTTGTATTGGAGGCCACATTTGACTTGCTGAGGCAAAATGCAAAAAATTCTAAGCTTAATGATAAGGAGGAGGCGCGTTTCCTTATAAATGCAGCAGGGGCTCATAACTACGCTTTATACGCTAACTGGGACTCATTTGTCGCTTACACCACGCCGGAAGAATTTTATAACTGGGTCCATGTTGCTCTTGCTGCTGTTTTTGCCAAAGAAATTACGAAACTTTTATCTTTTCAGAATCTTTCTGAAAATTCGCTGCCATTGTCATCATCTTTATTACCACTGAATGAGTTTTTACGAGACAGCTCTACAGTTGGTTATCAAGCAGACGAGGCAGAAAAAATTGAGAATATAGCGGCACTGGAACGGGCAAAACTTCTTAAAAAAACTCTTGGTACTAGGGACATGCTCAAGTATGTGTCGCCTGAAAACTTTGCTCGCGTTTGTTCGTTGAATGAGATTAGGCAACATGTTTCACCTAAAATTTTGCATGAGAAATTATCATATGTTCTTCTGTTGGGTGTGGTGGAGTCTTTTGAAGCTTTAATACAGGCTGATGTGGGCGATCGCTAAAAAAAAGAAAAAAAAAAAAAACGGCGGAATAAGTATTTTCTGTGGAGTGAAATCATTGGGTTGCGTATTATATTATTATTATTATTATTATGTTGAGGACTATTTTTGCTAGTGTTATTATTATTAGTATTTTGTGGGCAATATCACTTTCTTATATTTCTACTTGGCAGTAAGGTTATAGATTTGACAAATGTAATGCGGAATTTATGTTGTAACTGTGTTGTCCCTATAATTTTGTATTGATATTAACTTTTTAAAAAAAGTGTGCAGAGTCTTTGGTGACAGCAGCAAGCAGGGTAATTTTTCCAGCTCTTTTAACGGTACTTTTTTGTTTGTACAAAGTATATTTTTGTATTTTTGGTAATCACTTTTCAGAACATTACTGAGATAAACTTGCAAGCTGCAGTGAGCAGGACAAGGACGAATTACCGACCGCCACAAAACAGCAGCAATGCGGGCAAATGATGATTTCACGGGGGCACAGGCGTTGTACGGCTTTGGAGGTGTGATGTATTTGCCGTTGCGGGGCCTTGGATGGGTGGATTGGCATATACGTGGCAAATTCCATGAACAATGTTACGGTGCGGGATGTCGCTTTGTAAATTGTCGCACACACCACTCCTAAAGCTCCTGCAAAACACACTGCTAGGTGTGCCCCGCATTGTGGCGAACTTGTGAAGCTGAAAGATCACACGCGTTTTTGTCACTATAGCGATGTTGGGGGAGGAGGAGGAGGAGGAGGGGGTGACACACCATTAGCTGATTACACGGTGATGGAAAAGAGGCAGAAATAGAGGGTTGATGAGAAGAGGTGCTATAGCGCATTGCACCCCCAGGGCAAAACGCGGTGCTTTAAATAAGTTTCTTTTTTTTTTTTTTTTTTGCTAGCAATGATCACTTTGTTGCTGTGCCAAGACTTAATGGCGCGGGGGAGAAGTACTATAGGTAGTGCAATCCGCAGCGAGGTAATCCCTCTTGCGCTACTGGTGAAAAATTATTTTACGGGTAAAACGATGCAATGTGATTTTGCCAAAAAAAAAAAAAAAAAAAGAAAAAGAAAAAGAAAGAGAGAGAGAAAATTTAGATACTGTTTTTGTGCTTATGTACATGGAAGTTGGTTATTTTGTTAATAATTAATTACTAGGAACAACATCGTGAAAGATATTTTGGAAATTAATATAATTATTTTTTTTTTAGTTTCTTTAAGCCAATAAAAATAAACTTGAATTACACACACATTATGACTAATCTTAAGGAGCTTAACGGCCGTCTCAGCGTGCAGCCATACGTTGCGGGTTTTTTGCCCAGCCAAGAGGACGCAAAGCTATTTGAGGAGATGTTTGGCTCCCGCACTGCAGTGTTTCAGTGGGCAGCGCGGATGGCATCTTACTACCAGGCGGAGCGCGATCAGCTGGCCAAAGGCGCGGCCGCCGCCTCGTCCTCGACGAAGAAGGTTGTGTCCGAAAAGAAGCAGGACGACGATGACGACATCGACCTTTTTGGGGAGCCCACGGAGGAGGAGCTTGCCGCCCATCAATTAAAGAATAAGAAGGACGCCGAGGCAAAGGCAAGCAAGAAGGCAGTCATCGCCAAGTCTTCCATCCTCTTTGACGTCAAGCCGTGGGACGACACCGTGGACCTGCAGGAGCTCGCTGCCAAGTTGCACGCAATCAAGCGTGATGGACTTTTGTGGGGAGACCACAAACTGCTGCCGGTGGCGTTTGGTGTCAAGAAGCTGCAGCAGCTGATTGTTATTGAGGACGACAAAATTTCTGGCGATGACCTGGAGGAGATGATCATGGGTTTTGAGGACTACGTGCAGTCAATGGACATTGTTGCCTGGAACAAAATCTAAATCGTCTTTTATGCTTCTTGTATGGGTGCGTGTTTTTATTTTATTTATTTATGATTTTTTTTTTTTTTTTGAGTGTGGGTGAAGGCATTAATTATAACTATATAATGAGCAACAAGACAAGGAGAAGGGTTATACATAAGTATATATAACTATGAAAGAATAAAATATGAGAATTTGCTTTTTTTTTTTTTGGGGGGGGGGAGGACGGACGGTAGTAAGACACTGAAAGGCAGATTATAACTGAAAGAAAAGAAAAGAGTAGCTGTTGGTTGCCATTATTATTATTATTATTCTTTTTTCTTTATGCTTTCATTTTAAAATTATTTATTAATGATGTTATAACCAAAGGCATATATATTTTAAAAAATTCTGAAGAAATTATTATGCAATTTTTGCTTTGTTTTAATTTTTTTTTTTTTTTTTTTTGTTGTTATTTGAAAATAAAAAAAAAAATCTTGTTTTTTTGGTTTGTAATTTATATTATTGCATATTTTTGACAAACAAACCAAAAAAGTGGGTGCGGATTAAAAATCTAAGTACACATATAGAGAGAGAGCGAGAGAGAAAGAGAGGGAATAATAAAAGCATACAAAAACAAAAAAAAAGGCTTGAAACGTTTAAAAAAAAAAAAAAAGTGGAGGGTGTGGGGGGGGGGAGGAGGAGAAGAAATGAAGCGTTCTTTTTTTGGCTCATTATCGTTGGTTGTAATTTCGGTTTTTCTGCGAGGTCATCAAAAGAGCCCAGCACTTTTCAGCTTAACGACATGTCGCGGCAGTCAAACTATGGCTGGTACGGCGTGTCAGTCAAGTTGTATGGCCTTTGCCTCGCAGAGCCCTGTGCGTCTGCAGTCTTGGGCGCAGAGGGTGAGTCGCACATGGATGTGCATTAAGGAAGAGTGTCGTCATTTGAACGCCCCAAGTTTTCAGCACTGTGAGGCGTGCGGTGCCGATAAGCCAAATTTAAAAGGCTGGCTTTGTGAGGAGTGCGGAGGGCGTAATCATAAAGGGGTAAAACAATGCCACAAATGTGCGGCTTCTGTTGAAAAAAGCAGTGAATTTTGGATGTGTGTGGCTTGCGAAAAGAATAATCGTATTGATGACCTAGATGATAACAGTCGCTGTGGTTTTTGTGGCTACGACATGGCACCAATGACAATGACAGAAATGGAGGCATTACGAATTCAAAATGAGCGCTCACAGCGTCTTCGTGAGGCACAAGAGCAGTTTGACGCGATTTCAGCACGAGATGCTGATGAACAATTTGGAGATGAAACAGCCGGTGCCTCATCTCTACCAAATGTCTTGCGACAGATGCCGGTTTCACCTGTTCGAAAACCTCCTGAAATTCCAGAGGTAAAACCATTTGTCCCGACAAAACTTGAAACGGCACATTCTCGAATATTAAAAAAACCCAAACCGCTGCCTCCAGTAGGTATTCCATCAGGACCACCAGGATTTGACTGGATGTGCCGTGAGGTCGACTGTGGGACTATTAACGCTGGCGACGAAGAAAGCTGCTCAAAGTGCGGCACACATATCACCCCCACTGAATGGGAGTGTTTCCAGTGTGGTGCATTGAATCATATGAGTCGCGCAAGGTGTTTCAGTTGCCATGTCATTATTCCGGTTTCATGGGTCTGCTCTAGTTGCAAAACAACTACAAGCATTTATGATAACAATTGTCGTCATTGCGGTGAGGCGCGTCCTGCGACAATACCAAAAGACCCTCGCAGCGTTAGAGTTTCAATTGCGCATGCAGGCAACAGTCATCTCGCTGGTAGAAGGCGACACATGGCGTACCGGCAGGACTGGAACTGCGCAGAATGTCATGGCATGAACTTTGCATCGCGGACTGCATGTTATCAATGCGGGGCACCCCGGAGCAGCAGCGATGCAACGGCTGCTGGTGGTTTTACCGAGCAGGCAGCGCCGGACTTTGCAGTGAGCCACAACAACTGGTCCTGCAGGCATTGCCAGGCAAGTAACTTTCGCACACGCACAAGTTGCTGGCAGTGCGGCCGAACTTCGTCAAGTTCCGACATGACTTCGTGGTCTGCTGATGAATTTGCGCCGGAGTTTGAGAAGGAAGGGTTTCAGCAGGGTGCTGATAGGTCTGCTTCTGAGGGGCAGGTTAGCGTCTGGGACAAAAAGAGTGATGATTGGACGTGTGGAAAGTGTTTTTCAAAAAATTTTAAGAATCGTCAAGAATGTCACAAATGCGGTGCGGCAAAGACAGTTGCGGTGGCCCCACGCCGCACCTTTGTGCGGAAACCCGTGAAGATTTGAATGGAGGTGTGTTTCTTTTGAGACATGCTAAGCATTGGCGTCTACTTTTATTAACATTGCTACTCACTCAGATGCAACGGAAATATGGTGAATAGGCGTATGGGATGATTTTGATTGTTATTTTGTTCTTTATTTTTATTTTTATTTTTTTTTTTTGTAGATGTGTTGGATGCAAAAGCACATTAACACTGTGCATTTATTTCTTATAAAAAAACATAATTTTGTAATATGTGTAGGAACAGTCAAAATTTTATTTTTATTTTTTTATTTTTTTTAATGGTTAAAATTATTATTATTATTTCTTATTATTATTATAAAGGTGGATAAGGTTTAAAGGGGGTGGTGTGTGTGTGTGTAAAAATACATGCACCGCCTTGTTTTTCTGCCATTTTTTTCTATTGCTACAATAAAAATACCACGGGCAACATCTTTTTCCGTACTGCCTGGTGTTTTATTGTCAAATCAGGATTTGAATGATGAGGAGCAACTTGCGAGACTTTTGGTGCAGGATGCCTCTGCAACAGAGAGACTGCCATCTACGTCTAGAAGTGTGATGACGCCGGGTCCTAACGCCCACATAGCTGCTGGCGAACTGTTGGAGATTGATGTAATAGGGGCCAAAGCTCAAAATGTGAGGACGAGGAAACCACAGGTCGAAGAGGATACTCTGGCAAATACATTCCTAACGAAACCTAATGAAGAGGAGGACAATACTTCGTTACAGCTTAGAAGTCTTCCAATTACTAAATCGCGGCTAGAAAATGACAAACTAGCCAAGTACTCCCAGTTGCGGCGGGCGATACATACAAAAGTGGTCAACGAGGGCTTGGAGCCGGTGAGGGAGTCGACGATTGAATGGATGTGCAATGGCTGCCGCACGTACAACTTTATTGGTCGCACTTCCTGTCGGCGCTGTAAACAACCAGACGTGGGGTCATTAAAGCATAGCTTGCCTCCTGCTCGCCACACTCCACTATTTCCAACTTTGTGGACATGCCATTTATGTGGTGTTTTAAATTGCTGTGATTACGACAATGCTAATAGTCGTATGAAGTTTTATTGTATGGGGTGCAAGGAGCGCTTTTCTGGTGTGCGGGAATGGTACTGCCCATCATGTCATCATATCAATTCACGGGGATCAAAGCAGTGCGCAACGTGCTATGATGAACGTCCTCATTGCTGGACGTGTTCTTCCTGCCAGTACAAGAGCAATTCGATATTTTTTACAGAGTGCCGCAATTGTCACACATCCCGTCCGAGGCGGGTGTCTGATTCTACAATTCTTTGCCCAACATGTCGTCAGCGGAATGATGTGCAGTGGGAGATGTGTTTTTTATGCATGACGCCACTGGGCATGATGCATAGCGTGAGGAAACATGCTGCTAGGGTTTCTTGTGTTGTAAATAGTTCAACAAAAGCCTTTTGCGCAGATACGAGAGAGGAGAAAGCGCCGTGTGATGTCACAAGAGATGTTTTTCCAGAATGCGGAATAGCAAAAGCTACGTCTGTAGGTCTAGCTGAAACAGAAAATGCTGAGAAAGATGTTGTTGCAGCCTTTATTTCTAAATCACAGGATGTGGAAAAAAACAAGGAAACAAAAAACGAACAAACAAAACAACCAGAGTTGCTAGTAGTGGAAGAAAACACGGAATTACAGCTTTTGGAATCAAACGGAAAAGGAACAAAAAGTGCATTGTTTGAGGATGGTACATGGTGGTGCGTTCAATGCCAAGTTTTGCATAGGCGCAATGTTGGTTTTTGTGACATATGCCTAAGACCAAAGGCAATGGCAAGTACGTTAAACACAGAACCACAAAAGGAAAAGAAAAAAACACGGGAAACAAGACAAGATGTACTGCAGTTGACGGCCTGTTGTGACACACACGGCAACAGTTGTGCTGCATCTCAACCTTTTTCTGCGACAGGTGAGTGGCGTTGCCCATACTGCAGAAATTTGGTTGATTTTATGACAACGTCATGTTGTGGGACGCCCCGCGAGATTACTTTTGGATATTGGCTTTGCTCAACTTGCTGCAGCATAAATCGAGATGAGCGAGGAAAGTGCATGGGGTGTGGGGCGACGCCTCCAAAAAAACCATGGAACTGTCTTAGCTGCAGGTTTAAAAATAACGTTAATGATTTTTTGTGTGTTAGATGCGGCTGTGCGCATCCACATCATTGGAAATGTGAAAAATGTAGCGCAAAATGTCAACAGGCTTTGGATAAAATATGCACCGAGTGTGGTGCAGCAAAGCCCTTTGCGGAGGCTTTCACATGTCCTCAGTGCTGCGCCTCAAACAACGCGTATAGGAAAAGCTGCTATCGTTGTCATACAAGACTGTCGTCGGATGACTGGTGTTGTGCTTATTGCGGCTCAGCCGATAACGAGAAGCGTGCCAACCGATGCAATCGCTGTAGTAGCCCACGAGAGTATAATATGGCGGAAATTATTTGGCTTTGCGATGTGTGTAACACAGGAGTAGCTTCAGGGGGTGAGTTTCCTGAACGAGCACATTGTCCCCGTTGTGGCGCTGAGCGTGGAAAGAGTAGTTTGTGTTTTCCTAAACGCTGGAAATGTCGCAGTTGTGGTGTAACAAATTTATACGTTTTTTCTTTTTGTATGGAATGTAATTCCAAGCGTATACTGGAGAATATGCATACATACACAACATGTTTGTCATGTTTTCGTATAACGCCGCTGACGGCACAAGAGCGGTGCGATAACTGCGGTGCGGACTTGTCAAGAATTATCACTGAGGCGGGGGACTTGGTTTCGCTTTCGGGCATTTCTCCTCTGCTCACCGCCGCTGGCCTTGCTGCGTTGCCTGCAGATGCCGCTGAACTACAAACAAACGCGGCTGATGGGCTTGCAGTTGATGCAACAATAAAAGAAACTCAAAACATTCCGTCTTTTTTTCCCTCTTCTAACGCTAATGTGTTGGATGTCCAGACAAAAAAAGATCATTGTCTCAATCAAAGTGTTGCTGGATGTGGAAATTCTTTTATTGCTAAGAGCGTAAATTTTTTGGCTAATGACGGCATTATGTTGTCAGGTAAACTTGGCGTAACAGATAACTCGCTGTTGTCTTCTTCTTTTGTTGGCGGTGTAAACAATGATGGAGCGAACAGGGACGTTGAGGAGTGTGACTTTACGGCGGATGTAGTTGAAGGAGCGTTGGAGGCCGCGGGTGTTGATATTGACAACAATGAGTGGATTTCTGATATCCCGTCGTGGGTGTGCATGAACTGTGAAACTACGAATCTTGAGGAGGCGGATGTGTGCGTCTGCTGTTCTCTTCTTCGCGGCAACGATTAATTTGAACTAAGCTTAATTTGTGATTTTTTTTTTTTTTTTTTTTACTTATTTATTTGGATTATTTTGTTTCTGTAACAATTAGTGTTAAAAAAGAAAAAAAATTTTATTTTATTTTAATAAATAAAATTTTTATTTATTTATTTTATTTTAAATGTAAATAATTTGTATGGCAAAAACAAAATATATATTTGGGCACAGTGTGCGAAGGAAAAACAAAAAAAAAGGAATGTCGGACAATAGTTGGATTACCGAGTCTATTGTGCAATTTACGCGGTCACCAGTATGGCGCACTCCCGTAGAGAATTTTGTAGATGAAAACTGTCATGTTTTTACCAATGACGAAGAGATGACACTGAAAATGACCGAAATACACATTGCCTTTCGTAAGCTTATGGATGAACTTCTCACTGCGTTTCTGCAGGACATCGGTGTTGAACTGGAGTCCGCCATCCAGGCCGTGCACGACTCCACGCAGAGTAAAGGTGTGACTGAGGACCCCGCCAGGAATTTTCTTAATTACATATTTTACGCGGACGACTTTTGTTCGTTTCATAAAATGATGGTAAAGCGAAATATTGAGTTGGACATTCTTTCCTCCCGCGCCCTGCGGCAGCTAGAGCGGGACGGCAGCGCCAACAGTTCTTCTCTCAATGAGGATGTGGTGGAAGAAGAAAACGCTCTTCGTCTTGCGATTGAGGCCTCTCTGGAGGACGAGAAGGTGACACACAAACTGATGGAGCTGGAGGACATTCAGATACAGGAGGCTCTTGCTCTCTCCATTGCGGCGGAGGAGGACCGCCTCAGGCGCGCGAACGGGGTGGCGGCGCAGGACTCGTCTTCGTTCCAGGAGGAGAAGAATCAGATCATTCAAAAATTGGAGAACACCGCGCTTGAGGTGCGCAAGGAGAATGTGGCGCGCGTCATTGCGTCAGGAAAAATTACCATCAACTGTGACGCGCCCCCGGCGGTGCCGCAGCAATCTCCTGAAGTTTCCACGCAAAACAGCGACAAACAACCAGAGGGAGTGCTGCCGGCCGGTGTCCCCCCATTGCCGGGGGTCTCGCGCTTGCCGCCCCATAAAGGGTTCGGCCTCAAGCCACTCCCCTCTATTCAGCCGTCTCTTCGACAGCTGGAGATCAGCGTGGCGAAAAACGTCGCCCCGCCGCCGGCCGAAAAGGCGAACCCCGTGAAGAAGGACGCGGAACAGAATGCCCCAACGCTGGAGGAGATAGAGGCGAGGGCGCAGTACATGCGCGAGCAGCGGGAGAAAATTTTGCAGCAAAACAAAGAAAAGAGAGAGAAGCAGCTTAGGGAATTTACTGCTATGGGAGGCAAAGCAGAGACCAAAGCAAGCAATTTATGTGATAATGAAAAACAAATGACTATTGACTTGGTGCGGCGTCTTCGAGAGGACATTGTTCGAGAAGCAACTAAATAGGTTTGGCGTGGTGCAAAGGGTTTCATTAAAAAATACAGAAAAAAAAAGAAAATAAAAAAAAAAAAAAAAAAAACTTGTCTTTGTTATGCGTGAAGTGTATAGCTTTTAAAATATTTTGTTATTAAAACTGTTATTGCTTGCTTGACCTTATCAGTTTTTTTTTTTTTTTTTTTTTTTTTTTTGGAAAAAAATTAACGCTTTTTTTTTTTTTTTTTTT
>JAWVMR010000032.1:0-27798 GCA_036321205.1 Trypanosoma caninum | reverse complement strand
TTAGTAGTGTTTTTGAGTGTGGGGATGTAGCTCAGATGGCATCTGGCAGATGTGACATGGTTATTTGCGTTAGTTCTTAGAGAATCGTGGGTTTCTGAAAACCGTGTTTGGAGACCGTGTATACTACCACGCCGTTCTGCAATTCGTATGCATTGCGGGTTCAACGCACTCAACCTATTCTGTAGAGCGGCAAGCGTGTATCTAGTGTGTTGGAAGCGCAAACATCAGCTATCTAGTAAGAAACGCTGGTTCTTGTTTGTGGGCTGCGTCATCTCCATGTTTAGGCCCGTTTAGTCGCAACCGGCGCGTTGGCCACCCAAATCTATGAAACACGTTAGCCCGGAACCGTGCCAATGCGGCCCCATACTTTCTACTCATCTCCAGGTTGTTGTTGGTGGAGTTCCGCAATTTCGCAACCTTACATACTCATCGTCTGGCAGCAAATCCGATCTCGGTGGGGAACGCGCTTGTCACATTATGCGTGACAGTTTCGGGCGCCCACGCGCCTTTCCCCTGTGGGTGATTAGCGGTGCGTTTTTCCACTCCATCCCATTGTGTTGTTCATTTTGCAAAATGCTGCAATGGCCGAAGCGAAACTGCAGATTAAGACTTGCCCCTTTTTTACTGCACCTAGAGAATCGGCCCCCACAGCAGCTGTGGCGACAATTGGTTGGTGAATTACAACCAGGGGGCTCAACTTGTGAAAATTGCTCTCGTTGCGCTGCGCGTGCTGGGCGGCCTGTTTTTACGGTGTCTCGCTGGCAACCGCGCCGCTTCTTCTGCTTGCGGTGCAGGTTCGAATTTGCCGCAAAATGTCTCGCCACAGGCTGGGCGCATGAGGGGCGTTGTGCACGGGATTTTTGTAGGCGGTTTCACAGCATGATTTTTTTTTTTGACTGTGACTTGTGCAAATCCCGCGCGGCCTCCTCTATGTTCGATGCGGTGCTGGTTGCGCCGGCGCCGGTATGTGATGGGCATGGCCATGGGTATTTTGAAGTTATCCCGCAATGCCTGGGCAGCGCGCGTGTATTGATGTATGCCGCGGTGGTTTGTGCTCCCCTGTTGGGCTTGAGTGTGCGGGGTTTCGCGGATGCAACGGTGCGTCCGGGAGGGTGCGTGTGCTAATACTGGCGTCGGCCCGGAACTTTCCAACGAATGGGTGGATGTGTCCGCACCACTTGTGCCAACAGTAGCGGCTAGCTCGGTATATGGCAGAATGATGTTGACCATTTTGTTTTTCACTCCTCGGCAGCGGGAGCAGTGAGGGACGTTGTAGTGTTAGCAGTTGAAAGGGCGGGGGCTCATCTTGTCAGCGTAAAATGCTTGGTTGCACTAAGCGGGCCCAGGGTCGCAGAGACGTTGGAAAAAAGTTTTTATTTTTATTTTTTTGTTTTTGCTGCTGTGTGTTTGAAGAGGATAATGTGTGTGTGTTGAAGGAGGCGTTTTTGTGGAACGTTATTTATTATTATTAATTTATTATATGTTTTTTACGGTTTTGCGAAATAGGGGAAATCAATGCCGTGAGGCAATGTGGTCTTGAACAATGCAAAAAGATGTGGGTACGACTCTATCTTTTATTATATATATTTGATGTTTGTGTGTTTATATATATATATATATTGATTACTGAATGGGTTTTATATTTAGTTGTTTAAAAGTTACCGGGTGAAATGCTTGTAAATAGATCGAGTTTTTTGTTTGTTTTTGAGGACTTTAAGAAATCTCTTTTGGGATGTGATTTTTATGCCGTGGATCAGGAAATGACTGGTGTAAACTTTGAGGGACAATATCGATCTTGGACCATGTGCCTTCCAAAGCTATATGAAGAGTGTCGAGGCGTTGTTAATCAGTATATAGCGTTTCAGTTTGGAGTTACTATATTCACGCGTACGGCAGAGCAATCTTACGAGGTAAAACCTTATAACTTTTATTTGTTAAATAAAAAGGGAAAATTTTATGTTGATGGAGACGCAGTGGATTTTTTAGCTTTGCACAAGATGAACTTTAATTTATGGCTTCGGTCAGGAATATCGTACTGTAATGAAAACGAGGAGAATTTATCTTGTCTAGAGCAAGCAAAGCCTTTTTACTCAGATGTGGAGGAAAAAATTTCATACCATTTATTTAGAAAAATTGAGGATTGGTATTGTGATGCTGCATTTTTAGATGACAAAGCAACTATCATAAATTTTGTTATGACAAAAAGGATTGAGACGTTAGTGATGTATAAACTTCAAGAACGACAGATTTATGTGTTATTGCGATGGGAGCCGAAAATATTACCATATGATTCACCTGTTGACATCCAGGTTCTCCGTGTTTTGCCTCACAAATTTGACGCAAATTGGCGAGAGACGAAGAAAAATCAAGATGTTGCTTTTGAGGGTTTGCAATTCCGTCAATTTTGGAAATGTTTGACCAAATGCAAGAAGCCTTTAATAGGTCATCATTTTTGGTTGGATATAATGTTTATGGTGCACATGCACGAAGCATCACTTCCTGTTTCTTATGAGGAATATAAAAAGTGTGTCAATGATTTGTTTCCTATTGTGTATGATACGAAAACGCTTTCTTCTGAAATTTCTTTGGATGGCTTAAGATCATCCCTGTCTTTGCAAGAGTTGTTTAAAATGTGTTGTAAACTAAATGAGGAGTCAATTGCTCCAATTAGTTTTTATGCACCCCCAGGGTTTCATTATTATGATGAAAAATACACGAGGGAAGCGGGTAAGGCACACGAAGCTGGCTACGATGCATACATGACTGGTGTTGTTTTTGCAATTATAAAGGATGTGTGTGGTAAGAAAAAGAAATTTCATTTGGCAAAATGGGAAAACATTATTTCGGTGTTTGGTAGTTACTATCGTATGAATATTTCTGGGAGGGATTTTTTGACTGGTAGTGCAGTGTTTTTGTTGGTGTTTGAAAAGAATGTGGATGTGAACATGGTGCTGTCTTTGATAGCCACAGAAAAGGACATAAAAAAAGCGGAAAGGTTTCAACAGCTAACATCATTTACTATAAAAACAGGCTTTAATCCGGATGAAGGAGGAAATTTATTTGTTGTTAATTTTGCAAATGAACAACTAACTGAACTTGACGTCCGAGAGCGTATAAACTCGTCTATAAACAGGTTAAAAGTGTTTTTGCAGTCAATACAAGAGGAGTCTTTTGTTATTCCATCTATTCAAAGTATGCAACGCTTTACGTAGTAAATGGCAAAATAATAATAATAAGAGTATAGAATAATTATTTACAGGTTGATATACATGGAGTAACTTTATATATTTTACGTTTTATAAACAATTAATTTAATTATATATATATTAATAACTCTGTATTAATATTATATTGTGTGTTGTTTTATTTATACGTGATGTGTTTTTGAAGTTTTTTAATTTAATTTAACTTAAAAATTAAATTAATTTATTATGTTTGTGAGAGTTATGTACTGTATTACATTGTATTAATATACATTGAAGGAATGAATGCGTAAAAGAATAGTCTTGTTGTTGCATATTGCTAGATCTTACTCATCATGGAATGATGGCTCAGATGGTTATGAATGGAAATCTCGTGCTTTATATGAAAAACGCTCATTAGCACTTAAATATCTTGGAGATGTGAATAAAAGAGTGTTAATTCACGACGCGATTCGTTTAAAGGCCAAGGTTAATCGACAAGCCATTCAAACATATGAAATGCCAACGTTTTGTGGGGGAGACGGTGACTCTAAAACAAGTGACGATGAAGAAATTGATTATGATTTTTTGTGTGATATGATTGAGGGTGAAATTGATATTGACGCACCTGCGCACATAGCCCCTTCAGATGCAGCACTTTTAAAAAATGAGTTTTTGCGCGATTCCGATGATACTGAAGCTAAACTTCTATCTCAATGGGCCAATCTTCGACGTGATATTGCAGATTATCAAAGTTATGCCGCAATACCTGATGGAGAGCGCACTGCATGGTCTGCATGGTATCTTCGTCACGTTCGTATGGGTAAGAATGAAGAAACCTAGTTGATTATTTTTTGTTTTGAATTAAAAAAAATTTTTTTGGTTTTTAATGCAAAGCATCTATTGTTTATGCAATTTATTATTATTATTATTATTATTATTATTATTATTATTATTATTATTATTATTATTATTATTATTATTATTCAGTGCTGAATTAATTGTAAATAACTAATTTTTTTTTTTTTTTTTTGTAAGTTGTCATTATTATTGGTTTAAAGGTAGTAACATAAATAAGTAACTATGTTTGTATACGTGCAATTATTGTTGTTTTGTAATTTTTTAGCAGTTGTTTTTTTTCAGACTGTTTTTGCCAAGGATGTGTATGTTGCCGTACATGACAATACGATATCAATGTCTGGAGATGTTGCTGCAGGTCTTTTAATTGGCGTGGGATTAGTCGGATTACTTGCTTTTTCTGTTAATATGTTGACAAGCATTGGAACATCTGATGCTTTGGCACGGTTGCCAAGAAATGAAAAATAACTTTTGTTCATTACTTGTTTGACTTAGTTATAAATAATTTTTTTTTTTTTTTAAATTTATATGAAGAGTACATATGTAAACATATTTGTAGTCTATTTATGTTTTGTATGTATGTTTTGTATTTTTGTGATTAAAGGTTTTTTTTTATTTTTTAACAATTGCGTGTTATTAATATTTTTTTTTTATGTTGTTGGTTTTTGTGTGTTTTGTTTGTATTGGATAAAGTGTCATAAGAAACAATGGGGTCGACATTAGTAAGCGAAACGGATATCATTGCCATCAAAAGACTTTTAAAAAGTGATCTTTCTCGAACACTTGCTAGGCATGCTGTTATTCTTTTGCATTATTTTAGAACTTTCAGTAATGAATATATTCCCGTAGATGTTCTTGTTGGTGGGTGTGTGTTGTGTGCGCTCAAACAACGACAATATCCCAAAACCACAAAACTTACTAGGGAATGTTTGGAACATGTAAAGGAAAGTGATATTGTTGGTTTTGAGCTTCTTCTTGTTCAAGTTGTGCGCCAAAATGTTTTGTTGGTTGAGGCTTGTTTGCGCTCAGTTTTTTTTGAGTTTTTATTGCTTAATCCTAGTGCTGGACTGCATCGTGTGCGTATTATCCAGGTTTGTTTGCATCTTATTGGTGCGATATACGAAACAAGGTATTGTCTTTTCCCCGATAGTGCTGCTCGAGGGGCTCTTCTTGTTGCGTGTGAAAAGTGCAATGTTGAGTTGACTAGTCTATCACCGGCTTTTAAAGAGAAGACCGTTTTATGTGTTGCAGAAGTCCTTCGGAAACGGGATTTAAACTAATGCTGTTGATGCTTTTATTTTTACCATGAAAAGGAAACGTTATTATTATTTTTATTTTATTGTTTTACCTTTGCAGAAAAAAAAAAAAAATGCGGTATATATATATATATATATATAGATATATAAGTTGAAGGATGATTTGAAAGAGTTTTTAAAAGTTTTTATGTTTTTTTTTAAATACTAAATATATTCATCTATTATTTTATTTTAGGTACGTATATATATATATATATATTTGCGTTAGTACTTCATAATGGAAGAAAGCCTAGTTGATTGGGCTCTTCTTAGTGTTGCTGATGTATTAGATACTGATTTTTTTTTAAAGGATATTTCATCGATCGGAGTTGTCAATGTTCTTGATTTTGAAGTATCACTGGTTTCATTTGAGCCACAGTACGCAAAAAAATACGCGCAGGCTTTGATAAAAAACTTTAAATACAGCGCGGAGCACCGTACTAGCAGTCTTGAAGACTTGGATTCATCCCGCTCTATACGGCTTAAACGATCCCTTGCGGCTTCACAGCTTATACGAGAAAAACTGCTGGGGGCCATAGAGTCGTTCGCTCTTACTGTGCAGCAGGAAACGCGTGAGCCAAATATTTTGCATGCTGTGGTCCATTTAGGACTACTTGTTTGCACCGACGCGGGGGCGTTTTGCAATGCACTTATTGAGGGTACTGAAGTAATGGCGTCTAGAAAGGCTTGCACACAATGGGAGATTTGTTCATTTGTCAATATCCTTCAACTTTTTAGATCGCGTATAAGTGATATAACCTTATTAACAAGAGAACAACAGAAAAGATTTTTTTTTTCTGAGTTTTCTTTAGCGTTACGTTCTGGTAAGCTTAGTGCTGTTGTCTACTGCCTTTTAGAAAAAATAACAAAGGAAAATATTCAAGGAGAGTATTCTCCTCCTCCTTTGGAGCATCGTGTGATATTTGTACAAGCGAACGCAGATGGTTTTTTAACTCGTATCTGTGAACTACCATTTCACGTTCACACAACGCAGGTTCATTGCTTTCCTTTTAAAGAGAGATTTGTTGTATGTAATACTGATCGGTTATGTATTTTTGATCAACTAGGAATGATGGGTACACGCTTCAAAATCAGGGAAAACATTGAACTCTCTGTAGAAAAAAACACGGATGTTATCTATTGCGATGGAAAAGAACTGCTTGTATCTAAGAGATTACCGGCTTCTGTGAATACCTTGTGTTACATTCTGTATAAATATAGTTGTGTTTCTGGTAAGCATTTGGCCGTCTCCAGGATTTTTTTTCACCTTTCCGATTGTTCAACGTCCAGGCGGGACGTTCTTTTTGATATGTGTGGCACTACACTTAGCTGTCTTTTATGCAGTAAATCATTGCGGATGTCGAACAGTAAATGCTATTTATTTCAAAAGGAGATACGTTCTGTTCTGTCAGCTGATAAAACTGATTTTTACGCAGCCCCAGAAAACGTATTGAGACGAGGCCCAGGGTCACCTCAGCATGGTAAAAGGAAGTGTTACTACTTTACCAAGGGGAACTCAATATCAATTGGAAGGGTTACGTTGAAGGAAGGTTTTTACCCATTTACATTGGAAATGTGGGTTTATCCATGTAATGCGCACGATTATCAGACGGTTGTTTCACTAGGGGACAAGAATGTGGATGAGGTTTTAATTGAAATTGAGCCCACTCCAGAGGGTGTCTTGTGGCGTGGTGGGTCCAGGACTCCGCATCTTGGGGCGTCATTCGTGACGTTTGTTGTTCCCGGAAAGCTGGCGTTTTGTAAGCGCTGGTGGCACGTGGCACTTATATTTACAGGCACATCGTGGAACTTGTGGATTGATAACGCGATAGTTGCATGCGCTCCAGCCCTTGTGTCTTCAGAAGCCTTAACAGATGTTGAATGCCTTTTAGGAAAAAGTTTTGTGGGATGTCTGGCTGAAGTGCGCATATGGAGCGGTTGCCGTACCACTGCCTTGCTTGCAAGAGATAATAGGAGGTCTCTTGTGACTATAGAGCCTTCTCTTTTAGGGTACTACCCACTTGATGAAGGTGGGGGCGATGTTATTGCGGATTATGCTCATAATGGTTCTCACGCATTCCTACATCATGGAAAAGCTACTTGGCTGGCTGTCGACAATTTTCCGGTGCATACTTTGAATGTTGCACGATGCATCGATGATTTTGCTCCTATTGCTTGGCGAGAGGACTGTGGAGCCATGTTTTTTTCAAGCTGTCCGGGATATGTTGCTCTTGCTATTCAAACGGAAGGGCCGGCTATTACCATTTGCGAGTACACAACA
This sequence comes from Trypanosoma caninum, assembly GCA_036321205.1. NCBI lineage: Eukaryota > Euglenozoa > Kinetoplastea > Trypanosomatida > Trypanosomatidae > Trypanosoma > Trypanosoma caninum. The sequence goes on along the minus strand of JAWVMR010000032.1, from coordinate 20,182 downwards.
TATGACTTGAGGCTAATATTTCAGGCAAGGGTGGTGCTTTCTTCTCGCAACTTGCTCAAGGGCATCGCATACAACACATCAGGATACTCCTTGGTCTGTTATGCTCTGGCAACTGAGCGCACAAAAAGGTTGCTTATATGGGAATTACACCAGCAGCATTACTTTCCATTTTTGAAGAAAGATACGTATGAAAGCGTCTGGGAATGCGAAAGGGACTTATTGACGCAATGTGCCACATATGCAAGGCGTTTAGTGGGCGCAGAGCGCTGTCTTGTGGACCAGTTGTCGTGGTCTGTAAAAGTCCCAGGTCTTGTTGTAGACACAACTGATGGGCTTTTGACGGGTTTATTGCGTCTTATTTCCATCGTACACTTTGAGCAGAAGGAGCATGGTTATGCCAGAGAACTATGTGCTTTGCTACATGCAAACTTACTCTGCAGAGTTGAAAGCAATCAAGAAGGGCTTAAAAAGGAAATCGGAGGGCAATTTCCTGATGCACAAGCTCTTATCAAGGCTGTTCAAGAATGTAGTGAGTTTCCGAGTGCACGAACGGAGCTGCTGCGCCTTTCCTTTCAAGAATCCTTTTTTGACACAGGTCTTCTTTCTATGACATGTCGATGTTTGCTTTCTGAAAAAAGCCGTCTTGCGTTTGTCAAGAATCAAGCTGGTCGAGGGCGAATCACTGAAAAAGAAGATGTTTTGTTTAGCTGTCTCTTGCAGTATTATGCATCATTGCAAGCGTCAAGCTTGTTGCTTGAGAACATCGAGAATGCTCAATTGTTTTGCACTTCCTTGATGGCGGAAGAGATGTTTCAAGTGGATCGTTGGCTGGGCGGTTACAGTAAGGCTCTAGGGGCTATCAGGCAGACGAGTCGCGCTCTTGAAGTATTTCAAGAGATCCTTTTGGCAAAGGCAGTGGAAAAATCCCGGAGTGAGTGCGGCGTTTTTGTGACTTTGTATGCGAAGTTACTTCTGAAAATAAGTGAAAAAATCATGGAGTTATGTTTCAAGGCATTGCGAAAAAAACCTGATATTTACTCTGCGGGTTTGTCTTTTTGTTTGGAGGCTAGCGCTGTCGGATCATTATTACCTTCATTCACTGTTGCTCTTCCGTTGTTATCAACAAATGTTCAGGCAGGTTGTGTCTCTGCTTTAAAAGGGTGTCGTGAAGCATTGTTTTCGCTTACTGATGCTCTTCCTGAAAACGAGCGGTTGTCATACGAGCTTGGTGTGGCGCTAACTTCAGCACTTTGTCGCATTGGCTGTTCACTGCTTGTCTCTTTGGATGTGGTGACGTCACCGGTGGAGTCTAATTACCTTCGGTTGTTGTGGGGAGGTGTGTGCAAACCAGGATGTGAGCGAGATGCCATTATTAAAAATGTGCAGCAGGGTGTGGGAACCATTTCAAAAGTTATTGAAGAACTACAACGAGAGGATGCGGGTGCCCTACTTGTTTTTAGGGATGAACGTCTGATGAGGTTAGAACGTCATCTGATGGCAGCGTTTTGTGCGTTGCTAGTTCCAACAGAATCACTGAGACACGCATCAAAAGAAAACATGGCACCAATATTTCGCCACGTACGTAATATGCGGGCATGGGTTCTTTCTAGGAGACAAGAGAGCCCAGAGTCTCTCGATATTTTAGAGGACCGTCTTAGATTTTTAGCTCGCTTTGAGTCTATATGCGGGACGAGGACGGAGACCTTGCCTCGCACCAAATCTTCTACGAAAGATGTATCCTCACAGCGAAAATGGAGACGTTTTTTTCAATCTTGGAAAGCCTTGAGATCTCTTAAGACAAAACTGCCTCAGCAACAAGAGAAAGGGGCGAGTGGGTTGGATGCTGTTATTGTGCAATTTCTTCAAGACTCATCTATGGACCGTGAAAGTGTGGAGCGTCTTGTCTCTCAGCAAACTCAAAAGGCTCAATATCGGCTGTCTGGAATGCAGTTGCTGAGACAACTTGTTGAAGAGGCAAAGGTAAGTGACGCTCTGGCGGGCATTGTTCTTCCTGTTATGGCAAAAGCCTTCACCGGATGGCATTATGCAGATAACGTGCAATGTTGTTCAAAAGAGGAGTTTTTTCGACTTCACAGTGCATTTTTTTATTTATTGGAGCTTGTGGTTGGCTGCGTTAGAGACAGGGATTGTGGCATGTGGGCGGATATCTTGTTATCATTTCTAATGTCTGAGCTTAGGGTTATTGACTTTCGAAGAATAAGAGGGGGAGTAGCGGAAGCACTTTGTCTATTGTGGAGGTATGAAAAACAAAAAACAATAGGAATGCCGCGGTTGAATGGAAATATTCCGGAAGGCATGCGTAATACACTGTTGTCTGCAAGTGGGGCTGCACCAACGTTAGTTGTTGGTCGTTCTGGGCGTACAATAAAGGGTCTTGGTGGGAGAGGAACGTGTGTGGCCCCCTGCGAATGGTCCTTGGGAAGAAAAAATGTTTCTTACTACTTTGAGGTACTTATTGTTGACATTTGCTCTGGAGGAGGCTGTTCCATAGGCTTGGGTCCGTCAGATTACTGTGTTTTGCGCTTGCCTGGATGGGACAGTGAGTCATACGCCCTACAAAGCGATGAGGGCACACTTCATGAGGGCAATACGCTTGGCAGGCCGGTGGGCTACACATTTGGTATTGGTGACGTCATGGGATGTGGATGGAACACCGACACAGGGGAGCTGTACTGGACTAAAAATGGAAGGGAAATTGTCACTTTGGTGGTACAGCTGACGACGAACAAATTGCATCCACTAATAGGCTTTTCTGGGAAGGGGTTGATTAAAGTAAACTTTGGCACAGAGCGATTTGTGTATGAAAATGTCCCTGGGATGAAACTGCCGAAAAGGGGTTTGGCTGAAAGTGCGTGGGATGTTTTTCGTGTCTTTTCTCTTCGTGCGGCTCTTGCTATGGTTGAATGTAGCGGTGGCTTTTATGCTCAGGGTTTTGATTCAATTGATAGAGTACAGTTGGTTGTTGAACAGTGTATTGATTGTTGCAGTGCGGAGATAGATCGTACACTGTCTCTTCCTATGTCTGAGGTTTTTGTAATCTTTCTTTGCTCTCATTTAACTGCTCTTGCGAAGGTGCTTGTATCTGGAAAAAATGATGCGTTAATACCATGCGTGCAGCGCGCTGTTATGGTCTTACAAAGAGGATTTCATTATGCTTTTCAAAGTTCTTTGTTCAGCTCTAAACTGCGCTGTTCTCTTATTACGACATGGTTTGCCCTTATGAATTTGGTTGACCCACAAGCTATTACAGAAGATGACACGCTTCCTGGTTTCCTTGATACATTGCTGGCTCTTGGACGGGAAATCGAATATGCGTTATTGCGACGTTCTTCAGGAGCATTTTCCGGTTTGTGTACGGTTGTTGAGGCTTGGGCGGCTCTTGCTCTTTTACAGAATATCAACTCTGATAGTCCATTGCACCGCTGGAGAGAGCGGTTGCATACGTGGATTATTGACAACCTTGGGGGACATGTGGACAGAATCAACACCTCGCTGGCGCTACGGATTTTGTTTGGCAGCCCACGACTGGCTGCGCCCGGTGATCGTGTCACTGTGCATAGGTCAAAACATACAAAGATCACAGCAATACTGATTAGTTATTCACTTGAGGATGAGACATGTGAAATTATTGAGGATGAAGAAAAACGAGAAACTGTTTCACTACGCCACACCGAACTCACGATAGGGGGTGACAAAGCAACATTCCCACAAAAAGATAACGAGTTTCACGAAGAGCAAATTAACCAGCTGCTCCGGTTTGTTCAGCGACTTTGGGATGAAAATAGTATTGATGGTGGATCGACTGGATCCTTTCTTTGTTGTAGTATTTTTGCAATTCTTTGGAGATGTGTTCAAAGAGGGTTTGTTGCTATTTCACAAAAAATATTGTTGTTTATTGCGAAACTGTGCGACAGTGGAGAGGTTTTTGCAGAGGTACAAGACGTACTTGTTCAGGAGAGGCTGGTAATTGAGTACTGTTTTCTTGGTAGGGCCTTTGCTGCTGCTGCTGCTGCTGCTTGTGGTGGTGGTAGTAGCCCCAGTACTGGACAAACATGGGGGACCTGTGGAAATGAGAGCAGCAAGGAGTTACGTACGCGGCTTGCACAGGAGCTTTCTATGCGTGGTTACAATCTTGACCTTTGTTTTTTGGCATTGGATGAGACAGACAATGATATGCAGACGGCACTTCAGCTTTTGGGGGATCACCATGGAGATTTTATGTCGACACGGCGTCGGGCAACATCTTCTAGCGATGACGATGAGATAAGCAGCGATGATGGTGAGATTGATGCTGCTGAATACGATTTTGTTTTATTCCCAGCTGAGAGCGAAGATGCCGTAGATGAAGAAGTTTCTGTAGATCGCCACGATACACTGAGCGACGGTATTCGTTTTTTTGGAGGATATGCATGCATTACAAGTGAACGCCCTCTCGGACAGAGGTTTACTATTGACATGCAGTTATATTTATTTGATATTACAGCCACACAGGTGGTATTTCATCAACAACAAACTGAAGGCGAATGGCAGCTTGTTGCACGTATCCAAGGCTCATTATTTTACTGTGGCTGGATGAATGCAAAGGAAGGTGCACCACCATTACTTTGTTCTTTTCCTATTGACACTACAGATACTTTGCGTTGGGTACAGGTGACTGTGGTGCAGGATATGTCAACATTTTCTTTATACAAGGGAGGCATTCTTCAATCGGAAGAGCGATTTGCTTTTAGGTGTGCATTGCTCGACGGTGTGTTTTGCCTTGGTGGGTTTGTGGAGTCTGAATATGCGCGATTTAACGGTGGTATGAGGGACATTCGAATGTTTGCTGTTGCGTTGACAAAAGAAGAGATAAATCAGTTAACAGCAATGAGTTTTTTGGAGTCGGTTTCTTATCAGTCTCTTGCGTTGGAGTGCACTAGTGACGCCATTAGGGCTATTTTAACGGATTCATCATTGAAAGCAACAGTTGGCGTCTTTGGGGCTGTCAGTTGGTTCGAGCAGTCTTGCAGAGGTGGGCGGACAAATGACTCCTGTCAACAGGAGGTTGATTTCACAAATCAAAGTGGCGAGGACGGAATTTTTGTTGTTGACTCGGTGAATGATTGTAGTGGCTTCAACACCATTTGGCGGCGATGGAAAGACCAGCGGGAAGATCAGCTACTGGCGGGAATTGTTAGGCTTGACAAACAGCTGGCATGTTATTATGCTGTGGCTATTTTGACTCAAATGGTGCGCCATTCACCCGATCTTGCTGCTTCTCTTTCTCGAGAACAGGTACGCAGCATAGTTCGACTAGTTATCAATTCTCTGGACAGAGGACTTTGTAAATCGCTTTCTACAACATTGAATTTTCTGGCAGTAGGAGACGACGTCAGTGTTGTGAACTATGCACTGGAGGAGCTTGTTGAGATGGTGCAGCAAGAGCAGAATATGCTGTGCTTTGAATCGTCACATCCATTCAATTCTACATCAGAAACAGCTCACGAGGTGTATGTTCCTGGTATACGTGCTTATGAACTTCACTTTGACGCGCGTTGTTCCAGTAGTATGCTTGTTACGTTTTACGCTGATCACACGCTTTCAAGCATAATCGCACAGGCTGCTGGTTACGCGTTACATTCTCTTTTAATTCGCGCCCCGCGTTTTTTTTTTGATGTGCGAGTAGATACCTCCAGTCCTCAGTGGGGCTACAGAATTGTTGTGCTATATGATATGTCGGTTCTGCGGCTTGCGGCCCAGCTTCTTCGCTCAACATTGTCTGCAGTTATTTCTCGGGGTCTGTCGATAGTGCAATTTTTGAAAAAGAGTGCATGCCTTGAGGGCATGGCTATTGCTAGTAGAGTAAGCGTTGGTGCAACACGTCGTCTTATATTGTCGTGCTTGACGGACATTTTTTTTCACGCCGCTGAACATGTTGAACCTATGCGTCATGCAGCGCGCATGTATGATCTCAGGCGAATGGCTGAGCGTCTTTTTCGTCGAGCACTAATCTCACGGCATCTTCAAAGTCGTTTTGTGCAGGTGGTTGCGGAGTTTTATGTAGCTCTTAAAGACGCAGAACAGTGTTGGAGGAATGTTGGGGATGAGGAGGCAAAAAGTCGTGCTGGGCTTGTGTGCGACTCGACGACGGACGTGGAATTATTTTTGGAAAAACGAGCCAAACAGCGTAACTTGTACAGGTGTAGGGAGGGGATACGTATGGGCGTTAAAAAGGTATCTCATCCAGAAAGTCTCCGTGTCGGCGTTAACCCCAACAAGACGGTGTTAGTCTGGAGTGAGCGATCTGGAAGTTCTGTTGTTGCGGATACTCCACTGGGGTTAGGAAGATGGTACTTTGAGGTGCGCATGATGGGGAGTGGTGATGTCTTTATTGGTGTCCTTTCTTCTGATCTACATGAGTGGACGGAGACGACTACGTGTAATGAAGATAATTTTGTGGCATTTAATGGAAAGACAGGTGTTTTTCATGGTTTGAAGGGTGTTGCCCCAGTACTTCGTCGCATTTGGAAGTCTAAAGACTACGTCGGTGTTGTTATGGATGGTGCTCAAAAGGTTTGCTCATTTTTTTTAAATGGACACGATAGTGGTATTTCTTTTTGCTTTGCTTCAAGCGATGCAGAGGCTGTTTTGGCCGCTGGTTCGAATTTGCGTAATGAAAAGGAAGTCTCATACTATCCTTTTTTTATTTTGGAGGAGGAGGAGGGCATTACCATTAACTTTGGCGGGGCGCATTTTGAGTACGAGGGCCCCAGGAATTGTCTTCCATTTGATCCGGCAAATCTCACACTGGGAACATTGATTCCGTACAATCAGCTTCGAGCGTTTCACGACCTTGCAACATACATTCTTTCAGCTGGTAAAACAAAACTGCCGACCTTTTTTCATGAGGAGGCGAACCCTTTTGATGGCTCTTCTGAGCGTTTTGGTCCACCACACGTTTCTTTGCATCCCACTGCTGGGATGCAGGTAAATTTGCTGCTTGTACGAAACACTGGGACGCGTTTTGCAACTGTAAGAGCAAATTGTCGTGTGGTGGGTGGAAGATGGTACTACGAGATCACATTACGTTCTCAAGGACTTATTCAGGTTGGATGGTCATCGTTTGATGAGTCACCGGAAGGGAGCGTTGGAGACACACCAACCTCGTGGTCTGTAGATCTTTTCCGCCGGCTAAAGTGGCATGATGGAAAGTCTGAGCCTCTTACAGCATCACGTCGCTGGGCGGTAGGGGATGTCATTGGTTGTGCCTTGGATCTTGTGGAGTTGAAGATGATATTTTTGTGTAATGGTCGGCTTTTGTGCGATGTTGCTATGAGTGATTGTACTTTTGCTGACTTACCTACAACGATTGCTTATGTGCCTGCCGTCTCTTTGCGCTCTGGGAATGAAGTTGTGTTTAACTTTGGCTCGTCTAGCTTAAAGTACAAACCGGAGGGGTTTGGCGCATTGGGCGTTCCTGATTCATGGAATGAACGGATTGACGCATTTTACTCGACTTTACAACCGTCTACGACGCTAGCGCGGTTACAGACACTACGCGAAATGTGGTTGACAGCCGATCAGCTGCTGTTGCAAGAAAAGCTGAGGCCTTATTATGTTGTTCTTGACGTTATTCAAGAGTACTGTCAACGCGAAGGCAAAAGTTTTGCACAGATAACGGAAAAAGTTTGTTTTGAACTTTTTCAGGACTCTTCTGTTTCTGCAGCAAAGGCATGGGAGGTGTATATGGTTCTTGTTGCGTTTTCTCGTGTCACTCAGACTGTTATTTCATTTATCTATCTTGATGTACAACACCCCAACATATCTACAAAGCTTTTTTTAGCATGTCGTGGCTTTCTTTTTTCGTCTCTTAGGCATGAAATGGTGGATGAGATTCTTCAAGTGACGAATGTCCGTGCTGAACATGTTCGGATATCGATAAACCGTTTAAAGTCTCGGGCAAATAAGAATACCTGGATGTCGTCGGTTTTTGGGCAGACTTTTTCGTTATTGGCAGATCAGCATCCCCGCATATTTTGCACCAACAAAAGGTTTTGGAGTGTTGTGTTTCTTGGCGAAGGCTCTGAGGACGTTGGGGGACCGTTTCGAGAGCACATAGGTGAAATGTGTCGGGAGCTTATGAGTTTGTCGCTACCTTTTTTTGTTCCTACTGCGAATAACGTACACAACACAGGCACATACCGCGATGCCTTTCTTCCAGCCGCTTCCGCAACTAGCGCGACAGAGCTTGCGGCATTTGTTTTTGTTGGTCGACTGATGGGTGGTGCTATGCGAAGTGGTGAGCCACTGAGTCTGTTTTTACCTCCTCTCGTATGGAAATTTCTCTGTTTTTATCCTATTACTGAGTCGGATCTTGACGAAATTGATCGTATTTGCTTGCAGTGTATCAGAGAATTCCGAACTTTGAAGAACCATGTTGGTTCAAGCGACATGTTTGATGATGTGTTTGATTCTGAGACATTTACAACATGTCTTAGCGATGGGACAGTGAAGGAACTGGTGCCCGGTGGCGGCGCTGTTCGTGTTACTTTAGAGCGGTGTGAGGAGTACGCGAGTGCTCTTTCTGCGGCGCGCCTTAATGAGTGCACACTGCAGTTGGAAAAAATGCGCGAAGGGCTGCTTAGCGTAGTGCCAGTGAATGTTCTTTGTTTGTTAACGCCGCGGGAGTTGGAGTTTCGTGTCTGCGGCAAGCCGGACTACACTGTGGAGGAGTTGCGCGAGGGGGCTGTTTACGAGGGCCTCACCAGCGACGATCGGCGGGTCCAGTTTTTATGGCGGGCGCTGGAGGAAGCGACACCGTTGCAACGTCGTCTGTTTTTGCGGTTTGTTTCTGGGCGCGACAGACTGCCTGTCAAGTTGCGTGTTCTGCCGCTCTCCACATCGGGGGACGTGGACGCAGGGTTGCCCCGCGCCGCGACTTGTTTTTTTGCTGTGGAGCTACCGGATTACTCCTCCCTTGAGGTGATGAAGGCAAAGTTGTATTACAGTATAGAGAACTGCGCCGACATTGACACGGATTTTAATCCGCGGGAGGTGGATGAGAGTGAGTCGCCGCAGCTCATGGTTGGGATGGAGGACGCGCTACAGGAAGAGGTGGACTCGGCCACGTTAAGTGACTGATGTTGCAAGACGATAAAAGGTTTTTTTTTTTTTTTTTTGAATATTTGCTGCATATTTTATTGGTTTGTTTTGATATTAGCTATGATGTGTTTTATATAATTATTTATTGGGTGTATAATGGTTACCTTGTCGTTATAATATTTATGTATACATGCTAACTATTATCAATATTATTGTTGTTATTACTTTTTTTTTCTTTTTGTTGATTGTTGTATGTATGTGTATGTGTGTGTGCGATGGGTGAGGCTTACTGACTCCACCAGGACACCCGCTCATAATGGAGGAAGAGAATGCACCTGTCTCATTTATTTGTGTCTTTGACACATATGTAAAGAAGGGTGTTGGTCTTGATCTTGTTCTGAAGGCTTTGGCAGGTGTTTTTCGTCTGGCGTCAATATACGTTAGAGATACTGATGCAGCTGAGAACTACACCAAATTCCTCTATTCCATTATTAACTGCCGCATGCTTGCTAACCATTTTCGCCATATAATTTCCTTAAACTCAGCAGTACGCACATTTCGGGGGATGAAGGGGGTTTCTTTTTCTTATTTGTGTGTTATTGGGATGTTTTTTTTTCGTTCTATAGAGCAAATGTTTGGAGACTTGAGTTATTATCAGATGGTGTTTATGCACCACTGGAGCCGCGCGAGACTAAGCTTTTTTTACTCGCTTTTTAAGTCCATTTCATTGACATGTGGACTTCTTTATCTACTAGTTGAAACTAGGGCTACCGTGGCCTTGCCCGAGTGGAAAGCTAAAACATCGAAGGAACGCATTAGTTTTTTTAAGGCGACATGTATTTCACTTACGCGCTATATTCTTGACATGTTGGTCTACTACCGCTGGATCCCGTGGTACAACCCGGGTGTTACGCTGCAGTCGGCATCGGCTGCGGTTTCCGGGTTGCTTGGGGTCTATGTGCTTTGGAATGAAACGCGGTCCGCATGCGTTGCAGAAGCGAGAAGATCTTTGCATGCGAATAGTAGTATTTTGAATGTGAAGGAGGCGAGTGCTGAACCGAAAGGTTGACGTCTTGATTGGCCATAAATATATATATTTATATATATATTTATATACATATATGTTTAAAATGTTCTAATTTGTTTATTTTATTAAAATTTTTTTTTTTTTTTTTTTTTTTTTTTTTAATTTTTATATTTTTATCTTTTTATTTTAAAAACAGACACGCACGCACGCACACAAACACCAGTGCCATTATATATGTGATTGGTTTTGATTGTCAAAAAACACAACCAAAAAAGTTATTATAATAATTATTTACTTTTATTTAAAAAAAAAAAAAAAAAAAATTGTTATAATAATAATAATAATTTTTTTTTTTTTAGTTTTGTTTTGGCAGACTTTTGGGTTTTGTAGTTATTAAGTACTGGTTGAGTTCTTTGGGCTATTTACCTTGTGGGCTTTTGGAGGTGGGGAGTGAAGTAAAGGGGGGAAAAAGGGAAAGTTGTTTGTTTTGGTGTGTATATGCGTTTTTTGTGTGTATATGTGTATGGTCATAATTAAAGCCTGTTGTTGGAGGAAAAAACAACAACAACAAAACAGGCTAAGTGATGCAATTTAATAAAGAAAGCGGAATAACAATAGCAAATAACCATTAGAAAAAAGAAAAAAGAAAATGGTATGTGGGGAAATATCTTGATCTGCTACTACTTTTTTTTTCTACTCCAAATATTTACATAAAAAAAAAAAAAAGCGAAAGAAAACCAGTTGTGTGATATAAGAATGCACGCATATATATATATATATATATTTGCTTCTATATGTTTTTTTTTTTTTTTTTTTTGCTTAAGTTTGTACGGGACAAGCTGGTTTAGGTTTATTGTGCTTTTTGAGGCTCTGTATGCATTTTTTGCAGAATCTGATATATCTTGTGAAAGTATCCACTTGTATATATGTGTTGAACTTTTAGTAACCGTTGCTAGCAGGTGTTTTTTAACGATATTTTGACAGTTGAGTGAAAAGCAAATTTTTTTGTGGTTTTTTTTTTACTTTTTGTAGTAACGATTTTACCGTTCTTTATATGTATATATTTAGTTGCAGGGACTTTTTAGATGAGTTGTCAACTTATGATGGTATTGCTTTTAGCCCCTTTTTTTCCCCTTTTTTTTTTTTTTTTTTTTGAAGGGCTTGGGGGGAAAGGGGAAGAGGGGGGAGAAGAGATTATTTTTGTGTACTTGTTTTATTTTTCTTTCTTTATTTTCAGGTAAATAAATGCGCATGCTGGCTGATTAACTGGTTGTGTACTTTGGCTATTATATAAGTAAATAAATAAATAAATAAATATATATATATATATATATATTTATTTATTTATTTATATATTTATTCAAATTTTTTTCCGTTAGGACAGGCCGTATGGAACGCTGTGCTCATCCCGTGATTGGCCAGTTACAGCCTATTTTCAATGAACTATATTCGAGCACCCCCGCAACGTTGTCGTCTTCCATTCTGAAACTTAAGCACATCATTGAGGACGAAAGTGACACTTTTTTTCAGAGTGGTGGCAGCAGTGACTCGCGGGAGTCGTACTTGCTGCTTTCGAGCTGGATAAACGGTCAGGTCAGGGATTTGTTTACAAGTCCAGACAAGCAGTGTGTCGGGATTTCCTGCGTCAGGGCTCTCTTGGAGGCCGGCTACATTTGCAGCAACAGCCTAACTCAGCTGTTTTTGCAGCTGCTGGAGGATTCTGTTAAGCAATCAGACGCGGTGGTGTCTGTAAAGGCCGCTGAACTCTGGGGGCTCCTGCTGGGGAAGAGCGGGAGTTTTGCGGAAGGTGTTGCCTGCTCGCGTCTTCAAATATACATCAACGACCTCTACAAAAAAGAGGTTGTGGCAAACAAATTTGCCACTTGTCTTTTTCTTCTTCAGCTACTAAAATACACACCTTCAGCTGTTGTGTCAGACATAACAAGTCTTCTTGAGGGACTTCGCGTGGCGCTGCGTGAGTCATCTTTGGCGGTGCTAGAAAAGGCGGCCGATGTCTTACGGCACGCACTGCCTCTTATGTACAATTCCTCGGATGCGTGTGTGGTGCGTAAATGGCAGGATACATTTTTGGCGGATTTATTGCAGAGCTTAGTATCTGAACGGAAAGATCAACAATGTGGTGCTCTTTTTTGCTTTATTGCTGTTCTATCCTCCATTACAGATCCTTCTGCCTCGCACGCCCCGGTAGTAAGGTTATCCGCATGTTCGGTTTCACGCATTAACGAAATACAGCAATACATTAGCTCAAACATGGCGAAACCAACACTGGCGCCTGAGATTAGACGGGAGTTTATGAATGCAGCTATTCTGCTCGCATCGTATGACAAAGTGGGCTTTAAAAAACAAATGCTTTCGGAAGTTGTTAAGACCGCGTCAACAGTTTTTAAGGTTGCGCCTAATCGGTTTGAAAAACCAATGATGTTTTTAGCGATTGGAAGGCTAGCAAATATTTTGCGGGATGATGTCCCGGTTTTTATTGATCGTATGGTGCCTCACATTGAGACCGCACTTGTGCAAGGGTCAAGAAATGGAGAACGCTGTTTAGAAGCTGTCACGTGTTTTGCAACGCTGGCAGAAGTTGATCATAAGGCTGTGCGGCCATATTTGCGACAGATTTTGGATCCTCTTTTTTCTTTTTCACCTACAGTTGAGTTTGCTCAGGAAATTGCGCGAATTTGCCATGTTTTTCCAGAACTGCGCTCTACTTGCCTATCAAAAATACTAAATGTTACAAAACTTCAACTCCTTAACGCATATGAGCGTCTTTCTACCGGTACTGTTGATTATGATGCGGAAGTAAATCTCTCTTTACAAAGCTTTGGGGCGCTAGCTAGTCTGGACTTTTCCGGTTATTCCACTTTACCTTTTCTTTGTGACGCGGTTATCCACTATGTGTCTTTTGCTCATGAGGAACTGCGGCGCACCGCAATAAAACTTTGCTTTAAGCTTGTGTTTTCTGGTTGTTTAGGGCCTCAACTTCCATGTAAACTAACCCCTGAGGGTGGTGTTCTTCATCGCGGCTCTGATCACACACGATTGATTAACATTGTGATAAAGAAGCTTGTTAACGCAGCCGTTTCTGACCCTGAAAGTGACATTCGCCTTCATATTCTAGAGAACTTTACGGAAAAATATGATTATACATTAGCTCTACAGGGTATAGTCAGCTCGTTGTTTCCAGCTTTACACGACAAGCAACAAAACAGATTGGCGGTGGTGCGTTTGTTAGGACGTGTTTCACGCAGAAACACAGCACATGTTTATCCTATTTTACGAAAGACTATGATACAGTGCTTAATGGAAATGCAATATTTTGAGCACGCAAAAAAACAAGAACAAGCATTTTCTCTTTTGGGAGCTATTGTGGAGTCTGCTCCTGATCTTTGTAGGCCTTATGTCTCATCCCTGCTTGGCGTTTGTGTTGATCGTCTTCGTAAGTCCTCTGAACTTCCTGCGGTCTCTGCTGCACTTTTGTCATGCATTGGAAAATTGGCACGCTACGCAGAGGGTGATGATGTTGGTGTTGTTTCTGGCATACGTCATATTGTTGTTAAGCACATTTTGGATAGCTCACATTTACCGAAGAAGCGCGAGGCGCTGCGAGCACTTGGCGACATTATTCGTACAACAAAAGATGTAAGGATTTACGAGCTTCATCCTGAGCTTCTCTCTGTTCTTCTTCAAGCACTACACGGCGGATTTAAGGAAACGTGGCCCATTAGAAATGACGTTTTGCAGCTTATGGGAATTATTGGCGCCGTGAATCCTATTGAAGTGAAGGAGATTTTACAGAGACTGCGCATTACTGATACTAAGGCTGAGGTAACACCGTTTGTTGTGGTTGGGGACGAAGATTCAATTGCACAAACTGTTGTGCGAGGTACTTTACAAATTCTTTCTTTGCCCTCGCTCACGGAAGAACAAAGCTTGGTTGCGATGGGAGTTATTGTGAATGTTTTTTCATTGACAGAGGTGGGGTTTGGTTCTTTGGTTCCTTGCCATGCTGACATCATCTCGGCGTTTCTGAGGCATGCTCAGCTGCAGGTACGGAAACGCGAAGATATCTTGGCTCTTCTCACTCAGCTTGTCTCCCGTATTAGGGGTTATGTTCGCCCCCACCTTGATGAGCTTAGTTTGGCGATTATCTCCTTTATTTCGGCATCTGATGTTGGTGTTCTTAACCAAATTTTTGCTCTGTTAAAGGAGCTTCGTAGCTCTCTCCGTGGAGAGTTTCGACCATATTTATCAACTTTTCTCATTCCCATTTTGAATGTTCTTGAGAGTTCACAAGTGATTGGTGAGAAAGTGTTTGACTTTTTTTCCGCGATGGGATCCCTTTTGGAGGACCATCTTAACGGTGTTTTGCCTTTGGTATGCGAGGTCGTCGTTAATGCTTCGTTTTCGAACACCTGTCGAACGGCGGCAATGCGCACGCTTATCTGTTTTGCACAGCAATTAACAAACCTTTCTCTTTATGCTTCGCGTTGTGTCCATTCTCTCTGCCGTGTCTTGAGGGAGACAGACTGCGTGCGAGACGAAACGATTGGGAGTCATCTGGGTGAGGCTGCTTTGAGGGCTCTTCACGCCATTGCGCGGAACTTGGGCGGTAAATTTGAAAACTACATATCAATGGTTTTCCCTGCTGTTGCGGGTTACTACGGGGGAATCGATGAAAGATACAAGCAGTTTTGCAGAAGTGTGTTGCAAATTATCAACACAAAAAAATATTTGGAGCTACAGAGGCCACAGGATGACTTAAAAAAAGGAGGGTGTGTTGGTGGTGGTGCTGGGGTATCTGATTCTACCAGTGGAGCTGCCGGAACTTGCGGCCTTAGGCGTATTGGGCCTGGCAGTGCTGAGTCGCTGAGGGGACGTTTGCAAGATTTATTTGCCCCACTGCGGGTTTTTTTGCGAAAACGTGATGGTCTGAATGATGGGGATTGGAACCGTTGGTTACCGCGACTTGCTGTGATTCTTTTACGCTTAAGCCCATCGCCATCACACGGCTGTGCTCTTGCTCTTGCTGAGTTACATGACCCTTTTGCACGGCAGATGCTCCACTCAGCCTTTGCCACCTGTTATGCTAATATGAACGAAGATAATCTACAAGAAGTGATTGGTTTGTTGAGTGAGGTTTTGCGCGGGCCTGGTGTACCGTTTGAGGTTTTGCAGGAATTACTTAATTTGTCGGAGCACATGGAACGACTTAAAATTCGTCAGGGTGTTCGTGGCAAGAGGGGTGAAGGCAGCACGTTTAACTTTGGTCTTTTTGACCTTTCGACTTTGATGGAGAGCAGTGAGAAGTGTAATTTGTTTTCTAAGGCTCTTCATTATGTTGAAATTGAGTTTTTTGAAACTATTGCTGAATATGAACAAAGCGTTTTTCGAGGAATTCCGCGTCCTCTTTCTGATGAGGCTTGTAAGAATTTTTTGAGACTTTGCGAAAAGGGCATTTATTTATGTAATCTCCTTGGACAGCGGGAAAGCGCTAACGCTGTGTTGAAGTTTATTAAGCAGAATTTTTTAAAACTTACTGGGCGAAAAGAGACTGAGCTATTTCAAATAGTGGACGCAAAGCTTTTTGACAAGTTGCAGTGGTGGTCACAAAGCTGCAAGGCCTATGAGCGGTTACTTTTGCATGAACCGAGTGTTGTTGAAAATATGGTTGGTTTAATGAGAGCTTTGGACAATCTTGGCAATTATACAAAGGTTCTCGATAAATGGAGGCTTTTTTCGACTCGGGTAAGCAAAAAAGATGCTGCAAAATTGGCTCCTGTGGGAGCTCACGCTGCGTGGCTTTTAAGGCGTTGGGATGATATGGAGCAAATAACCACTTTTATGAGTGATGAAGGGTACGTTGGTACAACAGCTGTTTTCTACAAAGCTGTTCTTGCCACACGCAAAGGTCAGTTTTGTGATGCTGATATACAAATTAAACGATGTCGCCGGCTTTTGGACTCTTCTTTATCCGCACTTGTGGCTGAGAGCTATGATAGGGCGTATGAGCTTTTTGTTGGGGTCCAGCAGCTTTGTGAATTAGAGGAGTTGGCATCAATGGCTCGTGATAAACAAAACGCTTCTCGTTGGCAGGAGCTTTGGGAGAAGCGGCTGGGGTCGATGGCATATGAAGGATGGCCCGGAACATTAGCGAATCACACTCTTCTTGTGCCACCTTCACGGGAGTTGGACATGTGGCTTTCTTTTGTGAGTCTTAGCCGTGCAAATGGACGAGAGGTTGTCTCGCGTGAGGTGCTGTGCGAGTTGCTTGGACATGAGTCTATTGAATCTGCCATTGCTAATGAAATCCCAAATCCGGCAACTGCTCTTGTGGCTTTTCAGCATCTTTATGAAACTAATAAAAAACAAAAGGCGATTGAACTTTTGGAGCAATATCTTGAAAAGGTTGAAGTGACGGGTATTCAGTGCACTAATCGTGAGCGAGAGGACTTGGCCATTTGCCACGCCAGATTAGCCGAGTGGTTAAATCACAGAAAATCACTGCATTATTCAGCCAAAACGTCAAAAGTTGTCTTGGATCATCTGAAGCATGCAACCATTTTGAACAGCGAAAACGGAGCGATTTGGCATAGTTGGGCTCGTTTGCATCATGAGGCTGCACTTCAAAATGGTCCTGCTAGTCTGACGCGTGAAGTTGAGGAGCACATTGACCTTGCTATAAAAGGCTATTTACGTAGCGCTTGTCTTTCACAGGAGCTGGAAGATGTTCTTGGGTTTTTGTCTCTTTGGTTTATGCATGGATCACTGCCTGTGTTGCAAAATAATCCAGATATCAAGACCGCGATTCATCAGGTTAGCCCAACAGTTTGGCTTAAGGCAATTCCTCAGATAATTGCCCGCATTTATTCACGCGACAGTATTATAGCAGACTCTGTTTATCAGCTGATGGTTATCATTGCTAAGACACATCCTCAGGCTATTCTTTATAGTTTGAACGTTGCTAATACAAGTTGTCAAGGAAAGGGGTCAAATGAAAATTTGGGGCGTCATGGAGGGGCCACGCAGCGTGTGCTGGCTCGAATTGCAGAGTTCCATCAGAATGGAAAAGCAATGGTCACTGACGCCGCATTGGCTTGTCGCGAACTTGTGCGATGTGCTGTCCTGTGGCCTGAACTTTGGTGTGACGAATTGGGTTGGGTAGGGCGTCATTGGGTGAAAAACAAAAATGCTCGCGAGGTTTTAATGACACTAAGTCCACTGATGATGCAGCTTGAGGCACCAGAGACAATGGCAGAAGCGCATTTTGTCAGTGAGTATAAGCAGCTTTTAAAGGATGCTTTTGGGTGTGTTGAAAAGTCAGTTTTGTTAAACAACGAAGAGTATATGAACGATGCATTATGTTTGCTGGAGACGGCAAGGTGCAAAATGGTTAAGCAAAATGATGGAATGTCTTCTTTAACGTTGCAGTTGGTGAGTCCTCGCTTACTCCAGAATGGGAAGAATTTATCGTTAGTTGTTCCAGGTCAATATAAAGAAACTGGTAATTATCCTAGGATTGCGTCTTTTCAAAGTGTTCTGAAAGTGATGGAATCACTACATCGTCCACGGAGAATCTTTATTAATGGTTCGGATGGTGATTTGTACAAGTTTTTATTAAAAGGTCACGAGGATTTGCGTTTAGATGAGCGAGTAATGCAGTTACTTGGTTTTGTGAACACTATTTTGGAAAAACATACAGTTACAAAGCGTCGTGGATGTTTAATCCAAACCTACTCAGTAACACCACTGAGTGATAACGCCGGGCTTGTCAGCTGGGTGGATCATTGCGACACATTGAAGCAAATTGTTGAGGAATACCGAGGTGGCTCTAAGGCTTCTGGCAAGGAACTTTCTTTTATGCTAAGAATGTGTGACGATCTTAGTCACCTTACTGTTATTCAACATGTGGAACCTTTTGAATTTGCGTTAGAGAATACTAAAGGTGACGATCTTGTTCGCACGTTATGGCTAAAGGCTCCTAATGCAGAGACATGGCTTGAAAGGCGAACGACGTATGTTTGTTCTTTGGCTACAATGTCAATGGTTGGCTACATTTTGGGGCTTGGTGATCGTCACCCTGCCAATTTAATGATTCATGCTTTTAGTGGCCGGGTAGTGCATATCGATTTTGGTGATTGTTTTGAGGTTGCTCAGAACCGGAGTTTGTTTCCAGAGAAGGTGCCATTTCGACTAACGCGTATGCTTGTGAAAGCCATGGAAATGGGCGGAATTGATGGTCTTTTTCGTCATGGGTGTATCACAGTGATGAGTGTCCTACGCGAAAATGGCAGCAGTCTACTTGCACTTTTGGAGGCCTTTGTGCACGATCCTTTGGTCTCCTGGTGGCGTGATGGGGGAGTTTGTGGCGGCCACATAAATCCGGAGAACGTTGCGGCACATCAGTCAGTTTTGACGATTGAATCATTGCGCGGCACTGCGAATGACTTTGGTGTGGGAAGTCTGCGTCCAACTCACGCGTCCCTGCGGCGCAGAAGAATGACCGCAAGCGCCAGAAATGGTGAGGGTGAGCCTGCGCCGCAGCAGACCAGAAAGGCGCAAAGTGTTGTGAGGCGCATCAAAGAAAAGTTAGACGGGATGGATTTTTTCACTGGCCAGCGTAATTCTGGCGACGATGGCTTTTCAGTAGAGGAGCAGGTCTCTAGATTGATAGAGGAGGCCACGTCTAACGAGAATTTGTCCGTTCATTTTCTGGGTTGGTGTCCATTCTGGTAAATAGGTTAAATTTATGCCACTGTTAAAAAAGGATCCAAAAAACAACCTTTAAGAACAAAAAGAAAAAAAAATTAAATGGAAACAAAAAGGCAATAGCACTAAAAAAAAAAAAAAAAAAAAACAATAATAAAACAATAAAAAAAAACAATAAAAGATTACAATAAAAAATTGAAAATTTTATGTGGATTGTTTTTTTTGCTTTGTTGTATTGAAGGAATAGCTTAAAAAATAAACAACAATAAAATAAAAAATAAAAATAATTAAATAAATTATATATATATATATTTATTTTTTTAATTTTTTGTAATTTGCAGTTTTCTTGTATATTTCTTAATTATTATTTTTTTTTTTTTTAGCTTTTAAATAAAAGCTAATATTGTTATTTGCGCGTTCTCAAATGTACATTTATTGTTGTTTTGTTTAAATCAAACCGATACGAATACACATGTATTGATGTGAAGCGCTAAGTGTTACTAACCAAGCAGAAATATTTACACAAGTTACAACATAATGGCGGAGGAAACTGTTGTCGAAAAGAACGTTACTGACGCCCCTGTTGTACAGCCGGTTGATGTGGAGCCCGAAAGCATAAAGGATGCCATTCGCATTGTTCTTCGTAAATCACGTGAAGTTAACGGCCTGGTGCGTGGACTTTCTGAAGTTGCCCGCGCTCTTGATCGCCGCGCTGCCTACATGTGCTTTCTTGCAGCGGACTGTGAAGATGAAGAGTACAAGAAGCTTATCAGGGCACTTGCAACTCAAGGAAACATTGATTTTGTGGAGGTTGAATCACGCGAGGAGCTTGCAGAGTGGGTTGGGCTTCAGAAACAGAAGCTGGACGGCAGCGTTAAGACGCATAAATGTTCATGCGTCGCTATTCGCAACTTTGGCGACCGCACAAAAGCACTTGATATGCTACTAAGCAAGTTGTCTGGGTGAAAATAATAACATTTACAGATAACAACCTTTAAATAACTGCCAAAAAATAGACCGCTATAACATAATACATAGCGCAAGACAGGTAATTTTTTAATTTTTTGACTTAATTTATTACAACCAAAAAAGAAAAAAAAAAAAAAAGAATAATAGCAAATACGTTTTAACAGAAAAATTGAAATATAACAAATAATGATAATAATAAATACAAACATTAAACACAAAATTTATATGTATCACTATTGTTGTTACTTTTTTCAACCCCAAAAAACAAATGACACAAGTAAAAAGCTTAAAGCATTTTTTTAAAATTATTAAAACAAAAGACAAGAAAAGCGAAAAACGGGGGAATAAAGCCGTCCCACA
>JAWVMR010000031.1:33121-57018 GCA_036321205.1 Trypanosoma caninum | reverse complement strand
TTTTTTTTTTTTTTTTTTTTTTTTAAAAAAAAAAAAAAAAAAACAATAAGAACAAAACTATATATTAACGCATCAACAGAGATTAATATAATATAAAAAGCGTTAAAGTAAAATAAAATAAAATGCGAGAAAAACAAGTGACCATAATTTCTCACTGTCTATAATTGTGTCAATAAATAAATATATTCATGTGTATTTAATATATACACATATATACATATATATATATATATATATATATATTAAATACACATGAATATATTTATTAATTTACATTACTTACTCATTCTTTGCGAAAGTGCCTGCAGCAGTTCATTTTGCTGTGTTACCAAGCTCTCCATTAGCTGCCGCAGTTGATTCATATCATTTCGCTGGTTGACTTGCTGCGTTTCCCATTGTTTCTGAAGCCGCGTCAGCATCTCGGCGTTGCGCTCCTGTGTCACCTGCATATCCGTTGTTAAACGAGCACAAACCTTTTCAAGAATATCTAAACGATTTTCTGTGTGCTGCAGATGTTCATCGTTTTCATTAGCCACAGTGTTTGGACCAACACCGCGTGGCTCAAACGTCAATTTATCCAAGCAACCCTCTGTATCACGCTCGTCGCACGTTCTTCCAACATACTCCACAACGCTCATCTCCTCATACATATCACCCAAACCCACCGCGTCATCATCAGCCTCCGAGTGCACAACGACGTCGTCCACAAAAGCCGACGTTGTGCGAATTGGCCACTGACCGCCGTCTAAACCCTTTTTTGCGCCATTTTTTGCTTCCCTTCCTTTGTTATCCTCCTCAACGTTCGCTGATAAGAAGCGATTATCTTCAAAAAAAAAGGATTGCGGCAGTTCCATCCCGAAAGAAAATCCAGCTGGCCTTTCAGCTTCATTTCTTCTGCCAAAATGACAATCAGATGACTCCTCCTGACACTTTCTATCAACTCCTTGCGTGTTCATTTTTGCTCCATTAGCATCATAAAAACAACTGCACTCACAGTCATCACCAGAAAAAGAGGAGCACGTCAGGGTCCCAGAAGTCGCAGGGCGGAGGGCCGGTTGAACCAACGGCGGCTTCTGTGAAAATGCCGGCGGCATAGAAGTTGTGGTGGACAGCGGCGTGCTGCCCTCTGATTTGCGCATGGTCCTAACACCATCCCCCGTCAAAAGCGCAGATTGACCTCCAAAATTGGTGGCTTCTAAGGTATCTATCGAGCAGCAAAAATCTTTTAGAGTATTCCCTTCAGTGTTATGATTTCTAGCAACGCAATTTCGAGTTTCTTCCGAACGCGAGGTGGTGGCGGAAAGGCGCGCCAATTTTTTCGGTAATTTCTTCAAAGGCATCCTAGATTTCGCTGACGCCTTTGATGTTGCTTCTTTAACTCCTGTCCTTTTTGTAGTTTGCGCCAAGGGCATTTGTGGGCGAGACATATGCGTTTCCAAATCTTCTACTTTATCACAATAAACACCCTGGTATATTGGGCTCGACGGCGTCACGCGAGGGAGACCTGAGCGCCACAACATAACAATGCTGCCTTGCCCTGCAGTTGTGAAAAATGCACCGTCATCAGAAAAACGGGCAGTGTGTACAGCACCTCTATGTCCACTCAAAGTACAGTACAGGTGACCCTCTTTCAGGTCCCACAATTTCGCCAAGCCGTCTGCAGACGCCGAGAGTAGCCAGCTCCCTGTAGGGGCAAAACGCACTTCGTTCACCGCTCCATCGTGCGCATTATAGTGCTGCAATAACTGATTCTTGCGAAGATCAAACAAATTTATCGTGTGATCTGCAGAGCCTGTGGCAAGCGAGCAGCCATCAGGGTGGAAGTCAACCGAGTGCACCGGGGCTGTGTGCTCAAAAAAACTATGTGTGGGTCGTCGCGAACGGGTATCCCACACCCGCACTGCGCGGTCATCACCACCACTTGCCACAAGCATGAAGTTCGTCGGGAAAAGATCGCCACCGCCGCCGCTGCCCCCCCCAGAAACAGCGAGGGCGCGAATCCAATTCTGGTGACCACCCGTAAACCCACAGACAAACCTGCTTCCACCGCTTTTGGACAACGGCGTGGAGTCAGCGTAGTTGATATCCCAGCATTTTACTGACTTGTCATCACCCGCCGTGTAAATGAGGTCGCACTGCGGCGCAATGGCAACTGCCCGCACCGGCCCGCCGTGTGCCCGCCACAGGTGGCAATCATCAGTGTCTATGCTTCTTTTTAATGGCGACGTAAGCCCCCCGCCGCGCCTGAAAGACAAGGGCCACAGGCGGAGAAAGCCGTCGTGGCCTGCACTTGCAATAAAGTTTGCGTGGGGACTCCACGCCGCGTCGTGAACAGGGCCGCGATGTCCCATAAACCGCAGCGCGCGGACGTTTGGCCTTGCGCTCCACAAAAAAACATACCCATCGGCGCCACAGGAAAACACGTACGGCGGAGTTACATTGTCCTGTTCAGCATTCAGCAAAAATGTTGACGGCTGAAAACCAGCCGCCAAAACACTGCTCCGGTGACCGCGAAATGTCAGCAAAAGAGAGGGGCGAAACGGCTGGGTCTTAAGCGGATCTAACGCCGCAAAACGAGCTGGAAATCGGTTTACATTGCTGTTGTCACCGCGCCCAACAGACAGTGTTGTGGAGCCAACTTCTGACATGAGTGTGGGGGAAAAAAATAAATAAATAAAAAAAAGTATATCTACCCTTCTTCCCTAGGACTCTCCTTCTCTCTATCTATCTATATATATATATATATAGTGCTATTATTATTGTGTTATTATTATTATTATTTTCTTCCAGCTGCTTTCGTTATTGGTATTTTATTTTGGTTAATACCCAGCAACCTCTCCACGGTACCTGGAAACCTGGTCGTACATAATATAAATTCATCAAAATGCACACAGACACACACACACACCCAAAAAATAAAAAAAAAAAAAGCAACAACAAAAACAACTTTTGTAACTCATGATGTCCAGGCATAAAACCCTCTTAGTTCATAAAACGCTTTTATTTAGTAAAACTAGCGTTTAGCTGTCTCCATAAACAATATAATGCACATATATAATTAGTTCATTTTTTAATAAATAATAAAAAAAAAAAAAAAAAAAAAAAGAGACGTACACTTTATTTTTTTTTTTTCTTGGTGTGTAAGTGTATACTCCAAATATCAATATAAATCATTTCAAATTATCCGCATCATGCTTTTGCCAATCTATCAATTTAGTGAGTCCTTCTACCAAAAAGGACTCTTATCACCTGTTTCAACAGATTATATTAATATTGTGTCTATAACTCAAGTCCCAAATAAACCAGGTAAACAAAAACAAAAATAATCACATATGTACATATATGTACATATATATATCAGAAAACAGTAAAAATGAAGGTACACCGCTGAGAGTCTTTTAAAGAATTTTCACCTTTTTGTACAATTATCCTGCATAAACAGTAAACAAAAGCATAAACCACCTATAGGTACAATAAAATTACTTGCATACCGCACTATAGACTATCATGCCACGTTTCTTTTTTTTTTTTTTTTCTACATTGCTGTTGATCCCTGTTCTTTAAAACTAACTTCCATTCACCTTAGAAACAAAAGACGAACGACGAAAGCTACTCATGCAGACAACAGGTACTTCGCTAAAAAAAGAGTTACTGTATCCCAAAGATCGTATCTTAACGGCATCCACAGAGTCAGACTGCGCCATCATTGCTGGTTTGCCGGTGGCGCTACCCGCCTTCTGACTGTGCCTGCTGAGAGAAGAAGATAGACAGTTAGATAAGCAGCCTTCGCCACCACGCATGGGTCCTTCCGCATTGCAACAACTTACATGCAGCAACTCACTGCAGCGTTCTTGAACCGTTTCACATGTGCCCAGCAATGCAGGGGTGAGCATTTCGTCGTCTATTGTCGTTGTGGCTAAAGCCAAACATTCCGTAGGTGTCGAAAGTTCGCAAGACAATTGTTTTTTGTGCTTTTTTTGATGAGCTGCTCTCACATCACCTGTTTCCTCCCCGTTTTCTACGCAGCAGCTATTGCGCAACTTGGTCCTGACACCATCAACTTTCAGATCCACAATAGGAACATGAATAGCGTCGCTGGTCCAGCCCAAATCAGATAATTCGTCAAAACATGGGCTGCTCTTCTTTGCGGGAACATTATTGAACGAGCAGCCAGACCACCGCTCATGCGTACTTGCAAACTCTTCAGCTACAATCTTTTTTTTCAAACCGCCACCATCATCACCATCACTACAGGAGCAACAGCACGAGCCACGCTGCAAAGCCGTTGTCCCGGCACTGAACTTGACATGTGTCGACGCAAACGCATTTTTCACGTCAATCTGAGAGTTCGATTCCAAAAATGTTCTTTCAGACGGCGCCTGAGAAAAAAAAAGTAAAGAGGTGGAAAAACCACAATTGTCCTCATTGGAGTTAGGCCTAGTCAGAGGCTCACATGTTTCAGCAGATATCTTATTTTCACACACAAAGTCAGTCTCTTCAATTTTTATGTCATACACACAGCGCTTGCCAACACGTCTAAAAATGCGCCGTCCACCACCAACACCTTGCAGCACATTTGACGAATACAACGGCATAGGCGAATCACTGTGATTATTCCGATGTGATGGAGGTAGGTCATCAGTTGACCTAGCTGATGCAGGAGCGTCGGCGCTGTTTCCTCGTAGGTCACGTGCACCGTTTAGAGGCAGGTGCGGCGCACGAGACAGCGCAAACGACCCATGTCGACGCAAAAGAGGGTCGTGACCACTCTCTTCCAAGCCAAACCCAAAGAGCGCCCCACACCGTGACACCCCGGAGTTGATGGTTATGCCGTTAGCAGTGCAGACATCACTCGCCTGCTGTGCCACATGCGATAGATTGTTCAAAAAATCGCGGGGTGGGCAAGATTTGCCAGAGAAACCTGCCGCCGGCTTGCTGGTCACAGAATTACCGGGAAGCTCACTCAGAAATGTACGCTGCGTATTGCATGGCAAGAAAAACGTTGACTGTGTCATTAAATGCTATCTATCTAGCGTCCCCACAGTAGATATATGTATATAAACCCTTGATACTTTCAGACCCTGTCCACCAAAGCACAATTGACAAAAATAAATAAATAAATAAATAAATAAATAAATAAACAAATAAAATATAAAATAAAATAAAATAAATAAACGTATAAGCAGTGACAATGGCTTTATCGACAGCTCAAACAAAGGCACTCGATCAACCATAGTCGTGTCAATCCCTATTATCACAATGTGACCAAAACCGGAGAGGGGACAGCAGATTGGCAACAGTTGCAGTGTGCGCAATAAAATTTTACGAGTAATCAGTAAAAACAAAAACAAAAAAAGTTGCGCTAGCCTTTGATCAGCGCGCTGCGGTGATGCAAATTCCTTGTTACCACCCAACCACAAACACATCGTTCGTATCATTTCCTATTTCCTTCTTTATTCCTTTCCTCACGCACGGCTGTAGACACGAAATTTGCTGCTGCACGAGACAAGTTTAATGTGTCCCTCTTTGCAGAGATGCTGCAACCCCTTCCCGGCAAGAGCGACGGAGACCTTCAGGCGGTCGCTGACAATGGAGGGAGTGATCACCTTGTACTTTGGCACATCGTTAAGGAGCTTCTCCATCGTGTCCTTGTCAAACATTACGGCGTTCTGCAGTGCCTCGCGTGTGCGGCCCTTTGTCCACTTTTTTGTAGCTTTCTTTGCGCCCTTGTTAAGGTTCTCCATCTTGCCCTTCTTGGGCGGGGCCTTTGTGTCCTTTCCTCCCTTCTTTGGCGGCATTGCAGGCGCTACACTATCACAAACACCGGCGTGTGACCTGAATACAAAAGCGGAAGCAAACAAATTTTAAAAAATTTAAAATAATAATAATAATATTTGAGCAAACAAGTATATGATACACAAATATATTATCAAAAATGTTGACAACAACAAGTTATAATGCGTTTGTAATAAGCTTCCCAATCCGCTAACACAGACACACACACACACACACACACACAAAAAAAAAAAAAAAAAAAAAAAAAAAAAAAAAAAAAAAAAAAAAAAAAAAAAAAAAAAAAAAAAAAAAAAAAAAAACCTGTCAAACAAATTACTTATTTTTTTTTTCCATGTTCTTCTGACCCGTGCCCAGGATCGTTACCATTTATTTGAGTGTAACCAAAGACGTCTCTATTCCCAAGACCCATCACCATTTCCCGCGCCATCGCCTCACCAAATAACTCCGCTAGCTCATCAAAGTTCTTCTGGCTTGTCCAGCTGTAACGTTTGTTCATGGCGCGGTATTTTTTTACGTAAATCGTGTCTTGTAACCGCCGTAGTGCCCAGCGGCCGCGCGCAAGACGAAGCGCAAACTCACGTGTACCTGGGACAACGTGCGGGGGGGCAGCAAAGGCTTTTTGCACCATCACGCGGTAGGCCGTAGTAGAGTTCCGCGCCCCACTGTCGTTAGAGGCGAGTGCGGGAGCCAGCAACATGAACTCCAAGTAGAGTTTGGCCACGCGCGGGTGCATCTGCCTTCAAAAATTGAAGTAGCTACTCGCACAGTTACGCAACAGCGCACATTCTATACATGTAATAAACAGCACCAATACAATAATAATAATAGATAAGAATCAAATTGCTTCGCGCTAAACAAATTAACCACATATACATACATTAGAACCTATCCATATCCATCAGCCAAATCAATAATAATACTAATAATAATAATGATAATTATTCATGTTTAAATTTTTAACAAAACACCTTTCTCTGTTTTTTGTTTTTCCCCCCCCCCCACCCCACCCACCCTTTCTCCTTCTTGTTGTCACCAATATTGTCAAAGCAAAAAATAAAAAAATGAAAAAATATATGTATCTATATATCTAATATATATATACATATATATATCTGACAAAGCATAAATGCTTCTTTCCACGCATCTCCCACAGTCCTTTATTGTTCCATGAATTATTCCATGAGACGAGTCTCAACAGCCCAACGAAGCAGTGCGGCTGTTGAGGTAGCAGAAGGCGCTGTTGTTGATAAAGAAGAAGGCGTGGCAGCTTCCTCATCATCGCCCTGGCGCATTAGCAGCAGACGATGCACCTCCGCAACAAACACATGGTTCTGCGAAAGACGCACAATTTGCGCAAGACTGTCAGCAATGCTCTGAGCCAACAATTCTCGTGACAGTTGCGCAGAAACTGGTGCCGCATACCCTGATTCTCCGTCTTTCTCTCCCTTCACACTTCCTCCATTGGACATTGTTACAACGCGACGCAGAAAAAAATCACTGTTCTCCGCCGCAAGGCGAGAAAGGGCGCCCGCCACAGTCCTTGCCACGCATTCAGACATTTGTCGCAACAAGTCTCCACCGCCACATCGCTCAGCTGGTGGATCGCCCAAGAGCACGCAACGCCAGAGCTCAAGGGAGGCGTCCAAAATCACAGTTATACTTTGCACACTCCGTGCATCAAGAGCGCCTTCAAGATAAAAACTGCACCCAAGCTGTTCCAGCTGTTCACAAACACAACCGGAATATGCATCGCTTTGCAAAGGACGCGACCAGACAGCCTCCCAAGAAATTTTCGGCAGAAGAATAGTCTTAGTAAACTCTGTTAAAAGTGAAAAAAGCTGCCTCCCTTCAGAGGAGGCAGCCACTGTAGCCCGCCGAGGTCGTTTCCTCCGCTCGCATGGTAATAGTAAGGGCGAGGTAGGGGCAAAGCACACATCACCGTCCGCCGCGCAAAGAAACAACACCGCGGTGTTCCGTCCGCCACGCAATCCTAGTGGAATGTTGGCATTTAAAAGCAGCGCCGCCTGCACCACATGCTCTGCGACGCCGCTGCAGTCATCGCTGGCGCCACCCCGGTCTCTGAGTATTGACATCATTGTGGCGCTGTGCGCTGCACCAAGAAGGCCGTCACGGCTCCTTTCCCACTCAAGGTTCGGCACGTACGGCAACAGCGAGACAAACACGCGAGTTGGAAAGCCTGTCAATGCGGAGCAGACAGCCAATTTGCGCTGCAGCTGCGCACACCACTGCGCCGACAGCTCTGTTTGCGGCAGCCGAAAAGAAAACGACTGCCGGTTTTCCGCTGTCGGATCCTTTGACAGCAAAAAAGAGATGTGGTATAAAAAGACGCTGTCACCATTTTCAGAACATTTGTCACAGCACATCCCAGTCCACACATCCTGCTGCCACCTCACAGCGCTTGTCAAACGCACATCAACTACAATAATAACTGAATGGGACAGCGAAGATAACACCGCAGACCGAGAAGAATATGCCTGCTCTATTGCGGATACGAGCTCCACAGTGTGAATTTGATAGGATCGAACAAGACGGACGACGTCTGTAGCAAAATCCTCAGCGGTAGTTATCGTGGTAGCCGCTACTGCTGTTGCCTTCTGACGCAACATCAATTTCCCACCGTGTACTTAGGATTTAAACATAAATTTGTAACGTGCATTAATACATTTATAACACCCCATTATCTCAGTACAACAGTTAAAATAAAAATAATAAATACGTACAAATTATATGCAAGCATATACAAAAAACAGTAATAAATGCACAAGCAGTCTGGAATACAATTAAAGTTCCTTTTCTAAACCCCCAGAACATCCTTTTTAATTGCTATTTATCTATTTGTTCCCAACATACGCTAGTAGCATATTAACAAAAATAGATAAACGCAAAAACACATACAAACAACAAGAATGAAAGCAAATAATAATAATAATAATACCATAATCATCTAAGCTTGGGCAAATAAATATACACAAATGTATATATTTTGGTTATTATTAGTTGTTTAAAAAAAAAAAAAAAAAAAAAAAAAAATGGTAGTAGTTTCAACAGATATATACATCATAAAGGCATTATGTCTAGGTGAAGATTTTTGTGCAACTTTGCCGGCTATTACAATATATATATATATATATATACCATCAGTTCTCCTCCCTATCACCTCACTCCTCATTTATTTCTCACAACCCCAACCCTTTTTTTTTATATTTACGTTTGATGCTTCTCCACACAAAAAAACCAAAAAGACTGCAGCCTCCGTTTTTACTACAATTCGCTTGTGCTTTTGTTTATGTCCAGCTCAGAAAGATCCTCTTCGGTAGTCGTGCCGCCCCTACTTCCCAGCACCTTGATGAAAACTGCTGTCGTCTTCTCCAAGGAATCATGAATGGAGCACATTGTGTCATCGTACTCGTTACGCACATCTGCCAATTTGCGCAGAATAACCTGGTGTATCTCCTGCAGCTTCTCGTTCGCCAACCGCACGTTCTCCCTGACTGACTGCAGCTCATACAGCAGGCGCGTGATGGTCTTTCGTCTCTCGTCCATTGAAAGCAACGGGGGAGACGACTCGACAATCGCCCGCGCGCGGTAGTAGTCCCGCAAGGCAAACAGCCATTGTCCAATGGCACCCAGCGGAACAGAGACGCCGGCCAGTGCCTCCGGCGCGTGTTCAGGGGACGCGCAGTGCCGCTCTAAATCCTCCATCACGTCCGCGGCAAGAGGCTGCCGCAACAGCGTCTGCGCACGGCTGACAAAAAATGTAAAAAAGTAGCTCTCGCTAAGCACCACCTGCACAGCAGACCACTCAGTCTCCTCATCACCACGCACCCGCATAACCAACGTCATTGTTGTCAATGCCACTTCCGGTGGGCACTCGTAGTTGCGAAGTACCGCAAGCTCCTCCCGCGTCACAACACTCAGCTTCTGGTAACTGTCCTGCAAAGCTCTCTGCGAAGGCCGCATGACAACTTCCTCGATAGCGCACACCTCATTTGGCGAAAGCTTCGGCGACCCACCGCGCTTCTCCTGCAGAACAATGATACGCTCATGCCAAATAAGCTGAGCGTCAATGTGCTGTATTTGCTGCGCCCCAGCAAAGACCACGGTCCGCAGCGGCAGCATCATGGGCTCGTAATGACGCAACAGACGATCCATATTTGTGCGATACTCCCCGCAGAGCAAACCAAGCTGTGCTGCCTTGAGCTGTACATCCCCCTCAATGCTAATAAGTTTGTTAACCTGCTCCTCCGTTAACATCGCCATTCGCTATGTTTGCGTCCTTTTGTTTGTGTGTTTCCTTCTTTTTATGTGCCACAGCAACTGTAACAGGCCACCGTTTCCTAACCCCCCCCCCCCCCCCCCCAACCCCAAATAATAATAATAACAATAATAAACGCGCGTAATAGAACAAGAGAAATAGTAATCATAAACCCACGCAAACACTATATACATATAAACATAATAAAAGTCTAAAACTATGACTAGAACATTTTTTCCCCACCCCCCTTCTTTCTCATTAAGAATAAAAAAAAAAAAAAAAAACTAATAAAAAATTTAAGCGCTATTTCTTATAAAATTGTGCAATGAGCAAACACCCTCGCCTAATTGCGCAAAAAATTAGACCACCTAGTACGAGAAAATTCCTTCCAGTTCATCTCAAGCTGTTCATAGATATCAGCTGAAACTTGCGGAGGCCAGTTGATCTCCTCCTCAAGACGGGTAAAGGTATCAAGTGGAAAGTAGGCGGACTGCAGGTCCTTGCGACAGCTACGTATACCCACTGGTCGCTCCAGGTTGTTGAGGTTCAGTGTTATAAAAACGTCTTGGTGTTCCTTTATAATATTCATCACCTTTTGCATTTGTTCCTCCCCCATGTCTACCTGCAACGTCACATATCGCGCGTATGTTAGTGGTGTGTTGTCTGAATCCCTGAAGCGACTATAAGGCCGCATCACCCCCTCATTGCTGAGTTTGCGAATAAGGCCACCGTTATTGTATACTGCCGCTGTTATTTCACGCAACGCCTGCGATGTGTAACGACGCTGGCGTACTTTCATAACTAACACAAAGGCGTAAAACACCATTTTTACTAACGACTTTTTTTCTTTTATTTTTTTTAATTGATAACATTAGCAAGAAGCAAAACACAAACCATAACAAATAATCAAAAAAATGATATATGGGTAGTTTCAGATTTATAAACACAAGTCAAACAAAACAAATACACATATACACAAGCCTTTTCTCCTTCTCTTCCAATCTTTCTTGTGATGCAAAAAAAAAAATAAATAAATAAATAAATAAAAACGTCTTGCTGCGGTTAGCTGTTTTTCATCGTTTTTGCATTTTCGCCTCCCCCATCCTTTTCTTTTCTTTTCTTTTCCTTTCCTTTCTTTTTTATTTTTTTCGTCTCTAATCCTCAGCGTATAAAGAAAAATGTGATGCTCAAAACGACAAATCAAGAAGAACGCGCAGTTTTTGAGGATCAAGATCATCAACAGCAGAAGAAGAGAATGCCGCATCAGCCACTTTATCGCTATGAAGAGACCCCTGTCTCTCCTGTCTCTGAAGCTCCAATAGCTGTCCATACCGCGCCTTGTACACCTCACACAATGCCTGCAGCACTTTCTGGAAAACCTCATCCCTAATTGTCACTGATTGCAACGCCTCAACAAGAGGAACGAACACTCGACCTGAAGACGCCACAAAACCGTAAAAGTTGCTAAGCTGGGCAACAATAGTGGCAGCGTCAAGCCCTCCACATTCAGTTTCGGTTTCTTCTTTAATAGCTATCGTATCAAAGGTAGAATGCTTCCGTGAATCACTAGTGGTTACAGTTGTGGTCATTAGATTGCTATTCGATGCGCAACAAAAGTAGTGACGCACAGCACAAGCGGAAAGAACTGTTGTTAGCGCACCTGAAAGCTCATGTACGCGCTCCGAAACAACGTCTAAAAGTGGTCTAGTCTGCATGGCAGTGTCACTTTCGGATTTAAGCAAACTCGGATGTAAGGCTAGAGTTTCTTGAAGAGCAGACATCGTATTAAGTTGCAACACTAATTTGCATGGCTCGTCAAGAGCGTTGCTTATAGTGGAGTTTTGTGCAAGTAAAAGTGGAAAAGATAGCAGATGTTGCACAAGCACAATAAAAAATGGCTCATATGAGTCAGAAGCATTCATTGCTGGAAAGTCGCGATGTGCAACGTTTTTTGGCGGTACGGTTTGTAAAGCCTGCATAATCTCTGCATGTTTTTCCGCCTCTTCCATTGCAGTTTTTAAAACTCGTAGGCACTCTTGTACCTCCGGAGGCACAGGAAGAATCATAGAATGCAATGCTCGCACTAACTCCGCCAGCCGTGCATGGTGTTTCAAACGAAAAGTGCGGTTGTATGGATTAGTACTACCGCTACAATTCAGCAACCCGCTAGAACTCCCCCCAAGTGATGACTGTAGTTGTTGCTCCTGACTGTCATGCTGTTGCAAAAGCAAAGACTTTTTCTCGTAAAAAATCGCACAATCTATAAACTTCTCCTCCTCGGTAGTATGCTTAAAAAGATATTCGGTAACGAAATTCGTCGCCGTTTCTCGTTTTTCCTCATCTATCCCCTCTGCAGACCCTGCAGCCTCCGTAGAAGCCAAAAAAGAACGCAAAACAGCACAGCGACCTGCAACCCCTGCCACGCTATCCAGCAAACGCTCAGACAGTTGCTTGGCGATGGTGTTGTACGCACGCAGCAACTGAAGCCTCAAGTCATTGGCCACAAGACGCGTAAGTGCCGCCCCACTGCCCAGAAGCGCAGTAAAGGTGCTACGGCTGTAATATGCAAACAGCTGCAGCAAAGTGTGCAGCGTGCACAAAGCGCTTGTGAGCCCCAGCAGCGCTGACGCGACAAGTGCCTCTTGTTGCGCGCGAGTTCTCACGTGCTGATAACGTTTGGTACCGCAGGTGCCGTCAGAGACAGACGGCACCGTACGCCCAGCCGCAGCCGACAAAAGCCGCGCGATGCCGCCTGTGAGGCCTATAGGACCAGAAGCGTGCGGCGAGACCACAGAAACACTGCCACTGTCACTGCTTGTGTGCTCTGACACACCGCGCAAAAAGCGTTCCAGCACACCATCAAAAACACCCTGAATGTGTTTGCATAGCACCTCAAACACAGAGTTCAACACAGTAGCCTTGTTCAGCAAAGGAGCCCCGTTTTGGCTCCTGTCAAACACATCTCCTCCTGCTGCTACGGCGTTGCCGCCCTGGGTATGAGCGATAACCAAGTCCTTATTATCACTGTCCCTACTGCAGCCATCAGCAACATCAAAAAAAACAGGAGCAGTTATAGATGTTGCTTCTGCAGCTTCCTGCAAAGACAATGGTGAAAAAAAAGCACTTAAAAAATCATCCTCCTCAACAATCACCTGATGCAACCATGCAAAAAGTGAACCAAAAAAAAAAACTGGGTTTTCTATTTCCGCCTCTAAAGGACGAATCCCGCTGTTGTTAGTTTTTGCGTCGCTGTTCTCAACTACACCCGCATGGTATATACCAGTTGCTGTCGTTGATGAACCCGTTGTCATAAGATGAAAATAGTGTCGTAACAGCGCAGCTCGCCGCAGCCGCGCCACGTCCTCAACAACAACAACCCATTGAGAGAAGTTCTCCTCGCGCAGAAACTCCACGCACCGCAGACAGAAAGTTGGCATGTCATGGGAATCACCGCCAAGCAAGGCCACACCCGATGAGGTCGCAAACGTTGATATCAGGTAACGCGCAACCCTCTCTGTTCCTTTTATTATCGCAGAATATGTGATGTCCATCAAAGCGGCGGCGCTTTGGTAGTGTTCACGCGAAAACAGCAACTCGCGGCACTTGCGATATGTCATCTGTGCATGCTGAAGAATCTCAAGATACGCGGCATCCACGGAGCCATTTTCAAGCACCTTCAGCTCCTCCTCGGAAAATTTATACGTTTCCTGAAACTCACGCATTTCCTTTTCTTGCTGTCGCACCAAAAAAAGCTCCGCACGCAACGTTGACATGAGATTAACAAAATCCTCCGCTACAGCAACGTGTTTGTTAAGTGTTGTCTGAAGCGCTTCGCTCTCCTGTTGAAGTTTAAAAACCAGATCAGAGACATCTTCAAACACCTCAGTAAGGGTGGACCACTCCTGCAAGAAGCGCGTATGAATGTTAACTACACGATTCTCAAGCGCCGATCGCAGTGCAGTAGCAGAGGAAAAAGAAACTGACTGCCGTTGTGCTATTACTAATCGCTGCTGTTTCTCAGCTGTGGGTAAGCTTTCCTCCACCAAGTTTGGTTCCTCAGCAGCCGGTGGTAAAAAAATACCACAAAAGTCTGGCACAGCATCTTTCATATACAGCACAAGCTCGCAAAAGTTCTCATTAATCGTTGTGTCAAGCAGCTTCTGAACTTTGTGGCTGTTCACAAGGTTCTTCGCAGACAAAAAAGGCGTGTCATCTGCTGGCAAAAGAGCCCTTGCACTATTCATCGACAAACGGTCACCGTGGCGATGGCCGTCCTCAGTCTGTTTTACTGAAACAGCAACGGCAATTGACGGCGGCTTTTTTTCTTCCATTTTCAACAATGTGGCAAATAACCAAATCCAGCAACCCACCTCCCTGTGCTAGCTATATGATTGCTATTTGTTCCAGTTTTTTTTTTTTCTTTTTTTTTTTATTTGTAAAGACCTTAACTTTTCTTTTTTGTGGAGGGGGTGTCTTTTCACTCTCCACCACAACCCTTTAGTTTATTTAATTGTTGTTTTTGTTCTTACCCCTAAAAACATACAACTAATAATAACACTAGTAATAATATTTATTACTACTTACACTGGCAATATACCTAAAAATGTATATATATATATATATATGTATACATTTACATCAGCTGTGTATTACAACAAACATACACAGACATATTACACACTTGAGTCACCTACATTTAGTTTCACGGACCAACCTAAAATGTTTTAGTTCTTACACGCCCTAAATTTTTTTTTTTTTTTTTTTTTGCTGGTTGCCCCCACTTTTTCCACACACACACACACACACACACAAATAGAAAAAAAAAGAGAGAAGTGGACTCGCATAAAAAAAAAAAATTTTTTTTTTTTTAAAAACACACAACGCAGAGAGACAAAAAAAAGACAGAACTTCAGCGCTCTACAAAAAGTCCAGGCGAAACGCGCCTTCTGCTGAAAGAGGCACCATACAAGGGGCGCGTACGGAATGATAATTATAACTGTGATTGTAGCAGCTCTTGCCAGTTGTGCGTCTGAGACGACCCGCGGCATGCAATGGTATCTCATCATTATTCTTGCAGGGGTCAAACAAAATGTTAAATGATCTCGTGCCAAGCGGCACGGGTTTGCCGACAATTATGCTCTCCGATACGCTGAGCATCTCATCCACGCGTTGTGTGGCCGCCGCGTTGTACAGGTGATCGGTTGTGCGCTCAAAAGAGGCCATTGTGAGCACATTAAAGTTCATCTTTTGAATGCCGTATCGCGTAATCCCAAGCACAACACCGCACTGAGTCATTAGATCAGCAAGAAGATAAATATGTCGCACGTCAATGCTGAGGCTGTACGCCTTAAGAATGCCCTCAATCTCGTTCACAATGACCTGTCGCGCTGCCTCAATACCGAGCACACGCTCAACTACAGCAACATGGTTGCAGACAACACGCGTCGACTCCACATCTGGAAGGTTCATCACCGCACGCAGCTCCGCCCCCTCCGCAAGAATCTCCGCGCCACTCGAAGAAACCATCGCGCGGTTAATGCCGGCTACACCACCAACAACAGTTTCTGGCAGCAGCGCAAGCAGACGGCGCAAGTTGAAGTGTGCATACTGCACCTCAGAAGTATATGGGAACACAGCAAGTGTGTCAAGACTCAACACCTCAATACAGTCTTCACGCAAATGCCGCAATGGTGACATTGGTCGCGCGGCCACCGCAAGAATGCGCTCTCGCACTGTAACGGCATTCATAGGCAAACACAGCTGCGTAATAACCGACATATTAAGGTGAATGCGAAGATAAAACTCTGTTGCACTGCTCACCTCCACAATCTCGGACACAATTTCCTTAAGGAGAACACGCTCCACCTGCGCCTTGACGCCCTTCACGCGTCTCTCAAATTCCTCATCAACCCCGTTCTTCTTACTCTCATTCTCCTCTTCATTCATGGGCATACGAGAATGTGGCAGACGCCTGACTGGCGCGGTAATAACAGGGGTTGAAATATTCCTGTTGGCGTTGATAATTTCCACTAGGCGCGGAACACCCTGGGTGATGCTCATGCTCGCAACACCAGCAAAGTGAAACGTGCGCAGCGTCATCTGCGTACTAGGCTCACCAACCGACTGTGCAGCAATTGCTCCACAAGGCGTACCGGGTTCACATGTCTTTCGAATGTACTTGGTTGCGCATTGCGCCAAAAAACGCGTGAGCATGCCATACGTGAGCGGAAGCATCTCAGTCTGAATTCTTTCAAGAAGCAGCAAATCATCAGTAAAGATTTCTCCCTCATCATTATCCTCTTTTTCTTCTTCATGTTCTTGTAACTTAACCTTTGTGCATAGCCTCCCACGAGAAGATGAAGAAAGCCTTAAAAGTGTTCGTATTTTTCTCTGCTCT
Organism: Trypanosoma caninum; assembly: GCA_036321205.1. NCBI lineage: Eukaryota > Euglenozoa > Kinetoplastea > Trypanosomatida > Trypanosomatidae > Trypanosoma > Trypanosoma caninum. Next base: position 40,549 of record JAWVMR010000031.1, on the reverse strand, counting down.
TCAACCTTGTTTTTAAAAAAACTTCTTACATCCTCTTTAAACTTTATGCTACCAACGCGGGAAAGGCGAAAAATCAGATCCCTGTAACGTGATTTTTTAGGCACCTTTCCCCTCTTTACGTTCTCGTCCAGCTGCTGTTGCGTGTCTTTGCGTCTAGACTCTTCAAGCAGCTCTTGCTGTTCGCAAATTTTAAGCGCCGCTTGATCTCCCTCAAGACATGAGTTAACAAAAAATAACACCTCATTTGGAAGTAGTGAAATGCACTCAGCGCTCCTATTCCTTTCCTTGTTGCTACTCTTCTTTTGATTATTTCCCTCTAGCCCACTTCTACATCTTTTACTAAAAGAGGCATTGTCAAAATCCAAAAAAAATTCCGCCGCACAGCGTGCATATGCTGCCTTTGCGCTAAGCCATTCTTGTTGCAGGTTTAGCGGTGTGGCCCCAACTCCTTCCATAAGCTGCGGATCAAGTCCATCCTCGCCAAACTTTAGCTGCACCACATCTCCCCTTGTGTTGCGAGCAGTTCCATCATACTGCACAGTGAGATTCTCCATTGCCTTCATAAGACGGCGGTAAATATAACCAGTTTCGGCTGTCTTCACCGCGGTGTCAACAAGACCCTCACGCCCGGCCATTGTGTGAAAAAAAAACTCCGTAGGGGTCAATCCAGAATAGAAAGAGTTCGCCACGAAACCACGAGCACCTGGGGCTTCCTCAAAACGATAAAAATGGGGCAGTGAACGATCCTGAAAGGCATTTAAAATGCGTTTCCCATTTACAGTCTGCTGTCCCACACATGCCATCATCTGCGCAATATTAAGCGCACTACCCTTACTACCAGATTGCACCATCATTAGCGGCGTGTTAACGTCAACGGAAAGCGTCTCAACAGCTGCCGTGCCACATTCGTCACGTACCTTCGACAACTCCGAATTGAGACGCGCTTCCAATGACTGTCGAATAGTTAAACCAGGAAGCGGCTCCATACGTCCACTTTTGGCGGACTCAATCAGTGCGGTACATCTGGCAAAAGAGCTAGCAAGAACAGCGGCCTTCTTTTCGTTAAGCTGCGCTGTTGGTGCAACGTCACCAAGACCAAGACTAAAGCCGTAATTTGACAAATAGCGAGACGTAAACCGCGCAATGCGAGACATGATACGTGCAGTGTAATCGCCGCCCGCCAGTGTGTGAAGCCGCGCAAAGAGTCCATCCTTCGCGCCTCCCCCAAGAAGCTTTTTATCAAGACGGCCGGCGATAAAGCAAGAGTCCAAAAATGTCACATAACCCTCAGCTGCGCAGTTATGTTTACCGGATCTGGTGTAAAACTTCGTCGCGGCCTCAAAACTAAGAAGAACGTCAACATCAGGCGAAGGACGGATAATAAGCTCAAACAACTGCTTCCCAGTCCATAACTCCACGGGTTTCAATATCGCAGGTACAGGCAGTCTAAACTGTGTAGTAGGATCTAACCAGTATGAAACCATCTGTGACATTTGCGAGCGATCAAAAAAAACGTCGCGTGCTGTAACAAGATATGCCGCCGCAAGAAAGTCCTGCGTACAGGCAATAATAGGCTCGCCGTTTTTCGCTGTTATAATATTTTTTGCCGTGGACATTAACTCAAAGGCCTCAGCACGTGCCTCCTCAGTTTGCACAAGATGAACATTCATCTCATCACCGTCAAAATCTGCATTATATGGAGCACAGCAACACTCATTAAAGCGAAACGTCCTAAACGGCAGAACACGTGCTTTATGAGCCATCATAGAGATGCGATGAAGTGATGGTTGCCTGTTAAACAGAAGTACGTCACCATTCATCACATGCCGTTCCACAATATCACCAACAGCTAAACGAGCCGACAACGCTTCACGGTCACGCTCATTATTGAGAGACTTTTTTGACCCCTCCCGTGCCAGGTACACTGTAACAGCTCCTGGATGCACCTTGGGCCCATTACGCACAAGTCGGCGCATCAGCTCCAGGTTAGCCTTGTAAACACGTTGTGGGTATGTCAAAACTCGCGCAACTCGCAAAGGCACCGCCAGCTCATCTATACTAATATTAGGATCCGGTGAAATAACCGAACGTCCAGAGAAGTCCACCCGCTTTCCACTAAGATTTCCTCTAAACCTACCTTGTTTGCCCTTAAGCCTTTGCGCATACGACTTCACATCAGCTGTGCGCATATGCGGTGGAAACCCTGGTAAGGCGGAGTCTAGCAGCCGTGCCGCACGCATCTGGAGCATCTCCCACGTCTCCGTATATTTCGTTGCATCAAGAGAACCATCCTGAAGTGTGTCAGAACTGACAAGAATGTCGTTGTACTGCCCCGTGAGGTCGTCATCGCGAATCGTTGCAGCTCCTGACATACCGCGTGGGCGCACGGGCACTGGCGGCACCAGCAGAGTTGTCATGAGGAGGTCCACGGGACTTGTGCCCGGCTTAAGACCAAGCAGCACAAGCTCCTCCGACGGCACGGCAAGAAACAGCTGACGAACTCGTGAGGGGTCAAGAAATTCATAGATATTGTCTTTGTTTTCCTCCAGTGCCTTGTTATAGGCACACGCTGAGCGAAGCTCTATGTCAAAAAAATCCTCGGCGCACTCCACAGACTCTTCTCCACGACGCAAAGAAACACGGTACTTATCGTGCACAAGGCGCAACGGACGTACTCGCTGGACCACACCATTCAGCCCGCCACACCTAAGACACACACGAGTTTTGTAGGCATCTGTTTGCACGGTCTTTATAAGAGCCATGCGCTGTAAAGAGTCAAGTTTTGAAGACAAAAGACGACGCTTGTAGTATTCAATCTCAGAATCTTCCAACAGTACGTGTGAGCAGCGTTTGCATATTGTGCGGCAGATACGAAGAATGGCAGTGAAAAAACCAAGATGAAAAACTGGCGCCTCAAGGTCAATGTGGCCTGGATGACCAACACAGTGGACGTTGCGCAGTCCGCATGTGGAGCAGGTGGAAAGACGATCACAGACGCCAAGACGTGCGTCGTTGACGCCATACTCCTTTACAGCCCCAATGACGCGACGACATGGGAGAACCGAAAGACGATGAATGTCGCTGCGTGAAAGGAGCCCGTAATGAAGCGACGTAATCTCAACTGGTGCGCTCTGCAGCGGTTCAACAAACTGCTGTGGAAAAACCAAAGAAAAAGCAGCAGTTGTGGTGTTCCTGCCATGCATACTGCTAAATATATATATATATATATATATATATATATATTAATAAATGTTATTGCTGTTATTAAAAAAAAAATTAAAAAAAAAAAATTTGCGTGACCGTGTTCTTGTCAAACTTTTTTTTTTTTCACTTCGTTTCTCTTGCTGCTAATGTTGGTCTTCAAGCTTCCAACAACTTTTACTCAGCTCAAAGCTTAACTGCAAAAAAGCACACCACCCTCTTAGTGAACGTTTGTAGTCCACAGTAAAAAGCTACTTTGTCACACTCTTTCTCTCTTCTAGCCTATCAATACTTAAAACAACAAGGGTGAACGCAAATAAAACACAGATAGATTCAAGAAAGCAATACAAAATACAAACAGCCTCCACATTTGTTTTTTGTTTATTTTATTTTATTATTTTATTATTATTATTTTTTTTTTTTTTTGAAGCAGCCTACTTTTCATTTTTTAATCTTGTTAGAGTAAAATTGGTTCCAGCTTTTTTTTTTTTTACGTTCTCCTTATCAGTAATATATATATATAATTCTTAACAAATGCAGCAATAACACCTTTTTTTTTTTTTTTTTTTTTTTCTTCCCATTTTGTTTTTTTTATTTTTGAGGAAGGCAAATAAAAACAAATAAAAAAAAAAAAAAAAGTTTGTTTTTTCTCTCTTCATTCCTACAATCACGCGGCCAGCCACTCAACAAGAGGGCGCGTTGTCGCTTTCATCTTTGCGTCCACCGTCGGATCAACCTTTGAAACTGGTGAAGGATTCGAGCACCACTCCTCAATCGCCAATTTGGGCAAAATCCCCTCAATAAAAAGAACAAAGAGCACCACAACCAACTTGTCAGGATTGCCGCTCTTTGCACATAAACGGGCACATTCATCCATTGCGATTGACTTGAGCTGCCTTTCGCGCCTGAGGAGGTCTGTTTTTTTAGCCTCTTCAGTGTTGTCATCAAAAAGCTCAGTACTTGAGGGAGTGGAAAAACGTCTTAGTAGAGACGAATGACGACTGAGGCCCGCAATAAACTCCTTTTCGGCCCCGAAAATGGCATCCAGCACAAGCGGGGGGCCAAACTTCTCCTGCAGGTTGTACGTTGACATCAGTTCCATACAGCACTTCATGATCTCCTCACTGCAATTCGAGTGTTGCTGCATGCAGCGCGCGAGCACAAGTTGCGGAGGTTCTCGCATGTCTTTGATGTCCGACTGCTCAATAACCTTCGTCTTTCCAGCGCGAGATGGCTCAGTGGCAGCGTGCGCATTGTCCGTCTTTGTGTGCTGGCGAGTATTGTCTTCGCAAGTCGCGTCGGCAGTGCCGGTACCTTTTTTCATCGCCTGTTGCGGGTTCTTTCCGTAGTAAGAGGCAATGGACGTCACGTAGCGCACATGGAGGTCGGTCAGTCTAAAAAATTTACCACACGCGCCGCACTGCATGTTAATTTGTGGCACGCCTTTCTTGTACTCAACCAAAAGATTCGTCTCGGGGTTGCGGCAACCACGGCAAAGAACAAACTTTAGAATAAAATCGTACACCTTCTCCTGTACACGGTCCTCCGCGTGGTTTCCCATAATAAGAAACTTGTCGTCCTTTGCTTGCACCGTGCGCTGAGCACCCATCTCTGACTGAAAAAACTTCATTAGTACCTCCTCTGGTCGATTAATGGCCAAACAAACATCATGTATATTTGGAAAAACAGTCTTAATACCATTACCACTACCCTCAACCTTTGTCTGAATGGCTGGCATCCTGTAGCGGTAGTAGCTATCATTCCGTTTTTCTGGATCAACAGGGATCATTGGGACAGACATTGTCACAAGTATATAAATGTATTATTATATTATAAAAACCTGGAATTCTTTAAATGTTATTAGCAATATATATATAAATATATAGATATACCTTTTTTAGTTTCAGTTTTGCTTCCCTATTAAAATGTAGGTGCTAAATCTCACACAACACACATAAAAAAAATAAAATAAAATAATAATAACAATAATAATAATAATAATAATAATAATAAAAGCTAAAATAAAAAATTAAAATAAAAAATTAAAATAAAATAAATAAATCACTAACAATGCTGCTCCAAGGCCTGAATCAGCTCCTCATCATCATCGTATATCATCAACATATGCTCCAACAATGCGGGGTTCAGAATGCTTTTTGGATTCACATCGTCACGCTGTGCAAAAAGAGATTCTATGCGGGCCCGCAGCGGTGGCTGCATAAGTTCCTTGCGGTAGTGTGCAATGTACTCCATTGCTAACGCACAGTCAAAGTTCTCCAACTGAATCGAAAGCGTTAAAAGACCAGGGCTCCAAAAAAAAGCAGGTAATTTCTCCACATTGTTCGTTGTAAAAACTATAACGCGACCTGGCGGCGCAAATGTAGCGTCCAACGCACGCAACACACCTTCAGGCGAAAGCAAGTCGGTAAGAGGAGGTAAATTTTCATGCAAAAAATTAACGTGCATGCAAGAAGTGTTCTCCTCAAAACACCTTGGCGGTTTTTTCGTCTTCAGTTCGTCATTCTCACCATTATCTTCCATCCCATCACCTAAAGCACCATCACCACTTTCCTCTATTCTTTGGGCTTTAGTATCGGTAGATGCGGAACTCCCGTGCATGCCGGTGCGGCTCAACACTGACTGAAAGGACATGATGTCTGAAAGAGCATCTATGTCCTCAAAAGCGTACAAAACCTGATCAACTGCTAACTCATAGGTTGGGGACGCCAATGAGGCCACATAATTGCTATCAGCAACATCCTCCTCACCAGAAACCCCATCATTCCTCGTTTTCCCATGAAGCAAAACAGTGCCACCGGAAAGAACGTCCCGGAACGCGGTATTGGTTTGGACAAAAGTGATTGGTATTGCCGCAATGTGTCGACCAAAAAAGGAAGCTATGCTCCGCAGAATACTGGTTTTACCCGTGCCTGGCATGCCATAAAGAAGGATAACAAGCTGTTGTGGCACACCCGGAATCAAAAACCTTCCCTTTTTATGCTTAAACTCCTCAAGAAGGGCCAACAGCTGCAATTTCTGACGAAAAAAAAGTCCACAAAAGTTTGACCGGTCTGATGAAAGAAGGAACTGCTGCATATAAAACAGCTTTGAAACACCGAGAAGTACGTTCTCCTCAAATAGAAGATCTTTTCGCAATTTGGAGCAAGCTGGAATAAAGTAGTATCGCTCGGACGATTGAACAATCGTTGGGTAATACCACGCGTACGCACGCCTAGCAAAGTCTAGAATACAATCCTTTTTATCTTTGGTCCTATTAGTACACTGCAGTATTGCTTGGCGCACAACCACTCTTTTGCGCCGCTTTTTAGTGGCTGGTGAACACAAGCCTCTTTTATTCTCCTCCTCATCACTGTTTGCGACGTCGTCAGAGGAGTCGTCATATTCCTGAATGTCTGGCGCCGCAACCCCGCAAACTTCAGGCGGAACGACGTCAAAGTCAAAAGGAATAAAGTCCTTCATAATCAGCTGGTCTCCCCGCCGCGGAAAAATTTTTCCCCGCCGGAGCGCCGATCTGGACACAGTCTGCCGCTGGAAGCACACAGTGAGGCCCGGCTCCACTTCCGCCGTATGGCCGTCCATGGGGAGCAAAAGAAGAGTGTAGTTGCACCGCAGCATCGTGACAATGTCCTGGCGTGCGGCCGTTTCCTGCGCGGCAACATGCACGTAGCGAAAGTCAGCGCGGCGCAGCGCATTACGCGACAACTTTGACTGCAACAAGTGTGAGACATACCGCTCCAGTGCAACCACCAGCAGCTCATTGTCAAACACATATTCTTCTGGCTGATCAGGAAATACATCAACAACCGCCACATTCTCCGCAGACCACAATTCCAAATATTTCCTACATTCCGTCTTAAGCCATGACTGCCACACATCAGTCAAAAAGTAAAAAAATTTTCCCGTGATAATTGCAAACAAAAGCGTAATAAACATTTCTATCAGAGAACTAAGTCCATGTACATAACCGTTATCCCCACCAATAGTTGTGTTGCCCGTCAAAACCTGAAATATATTAAAATAAGTTGTTGCAGAGTTCAAAGAAAATAAACGTCCGCCATCTACAAAACGCTGAACACTAGTCTCCATTACACACACACACACCAAAAACAAAACAAAACCCAAACACCCCCCCCCCTAAAAAAAAAAAAAAAAAAAAAAAAAAAAAAAAAAAAAAAAAACAACAAAAAAAAAAAAAAAAAAAAAAAA
>JAWVMR010000031.1:0-33067 GCA_036321205.1 Trypanosoma caninum | reverse complement strand
CACACACCAAAAACAAAAAAAAACCCAAACCCCCCCCCCCCAAAAAAAAAAAAAAAAAAAAAAACAATTGGCTCAGTAAAACTGCTGCCAATAACAATAATAATAATAATAATAATAATAATAATTGCTGTGGCACTACAAACTGAGTGGAGGCAAATTAGAAAATTGTAAAGTTTTTGTATATACGCATATCTATAATCATATGTTTAGTATGCATGTATGTACTGCAGCAATGCATTACAAGCGTAACTTCTTTTTAATGTTACTCCTACTATTCAAATTTATTAAACAAAAAATAATATTATTAATAATTAATAAAGTTCTACACACAAGCAGAGACCACTCCACTTTTCTCAGAATGATCCAGGCCGCGTGTCTTCCGCAGCCATGGCAAAAAGACCTGTGCAACAAGCAACGGAAAGACAAGTGATACCTCCGCATAAAGTTTCACATGTTCTCCATCAAGACGTATTTTGCCCCAAGAAACCGCCTCATCTGGCCGCGCCCCAGCATCGCTACCGTCAAACTCCTGCCCATTGTTGATGAACACTGTATAATCAGCCCCATTGCGCATAAGATTAGCATTGCACACGTGGTGCTTCACAACACCACCTCCAAGAATAATCATTCCTGTTCGTCTACTACGCATAGCATAGCGATTAATTCTGTGAATATCCATGACAAGGTCCACCTTAAAATGCGGCAATGCCGACATTTCCCCCTCTTCAAAAAAAAATTGCATTATGTCCCCGTCAACAAAAGAAGGAGAAAAAATAGGCACATCGTTTTTTGCCGCCCAGTATAACACTGTGCTCTCGGCACGCCTCTGCGCATCACTCAAGACCTCTTTTTCAGCCTTCACGTCATCAACCTCAGTTAGCGCCCCCACAAACAACTCCGGAAGCCACCGCCCCGCCAGATACCAGACAGTGCTTGGGGAAAATGCCCAAGAACAAATGTCACCGCACTTCACAGGAGACTGCCTCGCCGCATGCGCAGCTTTAACTCGCTGTTGCGTTTTTACTAAACGCGCCACAAGACGACGCATTACAGCCTTAAATAACTTTGGCGCTAAAACATCTGTCCCACCCCCATAAATAACGTTTCCAAATCTAAACGCTGCCCCTGTTGTTGTGGCGACGCTCTCCCCGTCTTGTTTCTCTCTAACAGCTTCGCTCATGTATTTACCAAGCACGTATGGCTCACACGCGCGACGAATATCGTGCTCCATCGCGCCGCCGCTGACCACAAGCAGGTGAATAAGCGCTTTGGGAGAAAAAGAGAACCGCAAAATTGCATCGTCCTCACTGACGCCCTGCTCGTCCTCGTCAGGCATGGCAGCAGGCACCACGCAGTCGGGCAGCGTGACACACTCCGCGCAAAGAAACCGAATTGCCTCTCGACAGCCGGTACCAAACAAATTCGCCGCCACGCCGAGAAAAATAGTTGGTTGCACAAGAGGCTTTAAGGATATTTCGCCATATTCCGCTGAAGGCTGCTGCGGAGAGGGTGGCTGAGGCCGCAACATTTTTCTACACATGTCGACTGCCCGGGCAAAACTGGAGGCCTGAAAGCCCATCGTCCCGTAACGCTCAAGAGCAGCAGATATGGAGCGCATCTCCTCCTCAACAGGGCCGCAAACCGCACGCAAATTGTCAAACTGAAACTCAGCATTAGACGATGAAACAAACACCGCATCAAACGCTAAATTCGCCATCTTATCGCACTAAAAACAATAATAATAATAATAACCTAAATATCCCAAATACTGACAGAATACAATAACAATAATTAAAATATACAACACATACATGCTAAATAGATGTGTCTTTTTGTTTGTATTCTTGACAAACTGCTTCCAAAAAATTAAAAAGTGCAAACCTCACACACAAAACGTATAGTGTATATTTACGTAATGCTACGTTCACTCCTTTCTTACCAGTATATATCTTTACAGATAAATAATAATAATAATAATAATAATAATAAATTTTGCAATTTAATTTAGTTTAAAAAACAAAAAAAATAATGACAACAAAAACAGTAGTACTATCAATGCTTATGGCATAAAAAAAAAAAAAAAAAAAAAGCATAAACGGAACAAAGAAAACATAACTATCAGACGCCAAAAATAGATCAAGGTAAGTCGATTGAGCAAGAAAGACTAAGGACGTGTCGCAAAGAACGCATCCATATGCCCATTATATCACACATCATCTCATTACGCAAAATAACAGCTACAATCTTGCGACGAAACTCTGCGACAGCATGCTCGTCTACACGATCAACATAAACACCTTTCTTGCCTTTTCCATTGCCTCCTTCATTTTGTATGCGCTCCAAACGCCAGTTGTACGGTTGAAAATCAAGATACGAAAGAAAGAGGCCGTTTGCTGGAGCCAACGGTATGCCGCAACGCACCCTTTTGCTCAATAGACTGTCACGCAAATACACCGGCGGTAGACCGGCAGCGCACATAGATATCACCGCTCCTACCATTTTGCGTATTTGGTTTAACATGAAGCTTTGACCGTGCAGCTCAATCCTTACCATCTCGAGACCGCCTCTTATGCCACTATTGTCGATACAATCTTCGTCACCAAAATCTTTTTCTTCAGTAAAAGCGTTCCCATAAACAGAAAGTAAATGCCTAAGAATACACTTTCGCTCTTCCTCAATATCAACTGCGTCAGAAGACTGCATAAACCCAACGCCCTTATTAGCTTGCGAGTAACAGCGCGACGGTGTCCAGTTTTCTAGCGCATGCATCACTTCAGCATCAGATGGAGCAATAACAAACGGATCTCCAACCGTGACTGAAACAATATAGCGCGAAGATGATGGATCGCTCGCCTGACCAGAAGGAGTAAAGTTGTGATATGAATGTGTTCCCTCAAACAAACGAAAAATGCTTCGTGCGTGTTCCAATTGCTCGGGTGAAATGCGATACTGTGCCACATTACGCATAACATCCTCAGGAATTGTGTTAAAAACTAAAAGTTTCTCAATTGACCCATCAGGAAGCTTTTTAACAATGTCATTTCCACCATCACACCCACCATCGCAAGAGTTTTCTTCTCCTCTGTTTTCTTCCTTTTCATCCTCATGCCTTATCTCTTTACAAAGGCACTCGTTATCTCCTTTAGTTGTGTTGTTACCATTGTCGTCGATGACCTCCTCGTGCCGCCGCTTGCCCCCCAGCGACGCGCGGGTTGGTGCCGCGCAGGAAAGCCCAAGTTCCGTCAGGGAGGGCCGCGACGAGCAAATACCAGAAGGAAAAAACTTTTTGCAGTACTCGTCACATGTCATCAACGCAAATGTGGGCAAGTAATACTCATACTTGCGTGACCTGCAAAGCATATAGGCGTTGAAGCTGCGTGTGACTAGAACAATTTCATATACAATGATATCAGGTGGCAAAACCTCCATTAATAAACGCCTCGCTTTCTCTGGGTCGTATTCGGTGGTAGATCCTTTTAAAAATGGCAGCATGATTTTTACCGAGATTACATTGCGCAATGCGTGCACACCCTTGTCTGTTCGACTGGCCCGTTCCCAATTCAGCTTCTGCTGCACTTTTTCCTGTTCATTGTTCTCGGTAGAAATCATGCCAGTAATGTGCAATGCCCGCAAAAGTTCCGCCTCAACCGTGGGGTATTCAAGCAAGCGGTTCCACTGAAGTCCATAGTAGCGCTCGCCAACGTATCCAAAAATTATGGCAACTTTACGTTTTGGCCGCTTGCCTTGTATGTCCCTCTGCTCAACACTGTCACCATCAACAGCGGTGTTTGTAAAGGCAAAAGTCGATGGAGTCCGGCAAGCAACCCCATCGACATTCTCATTGCCACAGCCGGTAACAGAATCAAAAGTCATCTAGAGTGAGTAGACTGCCACTAAAATAACCCTCCCCCACACAAAAAAAAAAAAAAACATGTATGCGTATGTATATACATATATATATATATATATATACAAGGCTTTATCGACAGTAATGCAGAAACAAACATGCACATTTGTTGCGCAGTTAGCGCAAATAATAACAGACAAAAACAACAACATTAAAATAGCACTAATATACGGGTGCAAAAAAAGAAAAAACAAACAAACAAACAAAATTAAAAAAAAAAGGGGGGGAAGGCAAAAAAAAAAAAAAAAAAACTGACGTTTTCTTCCATCTCTCTGCCCAAATAACCTCACCACCCTCCGTTGCCCATTGCTCAACCAACAACATAATTTGTTTGTTCCATCACTTATTCTGCAGGTCCCGATTTTAAGCGTGTCCATGTGCAAGCACAGTTTTACAATTTTATTTTACTTAAACAATATGCCTTAATATTTATATATATATATATATAATCAAAACTGTGGAAATCAACTAAAAACAACGGCAGCAAAAACAACAACAAAAAAAAAAAAAATTAGAAAAAATGGTTCAAAAGCCACTTTCTCTTTCCTCCAAACATTGAACATATACATATATATGTCTATCTTTTATACAGTAATGTTACTACCAAGTAACTCATTATTTTCATTCACGTTTTTTCGTTTATTATTTTTTTTTTTTGTTTTCGTATTTGCCTTTGGCATTTTTCCTTTGGCTGTTTCCTATGTATCGCCTTTGCCGTCTCCATTTTTTTAATTTTTTGCGCTTTTGTCCCTTTTTGCCTTCTGCTCATTGGTGTTGTTGCAGTCGCCTTCTTTTTGTTTTTTTTTTTCACCGCATTAAACTGTACACTTCCCCCTGTAACGCCACCCTCTGACAAGAGACTAAACTGCATTTGACCGTCCTCGCCTACAGTGAACAAACTTGTCTTATTGCACTCGTCAGCATGAACGTCGCCGTCTTGACAGTCGTTTTCATCTTCACACTCGGCGCTATCGGTGCTTTCAACTGCATCCTCTCTCACGTCATTTTCTGTTTTATTTTCCTCATCTTCCTCCTCGGCAAAACCGTACAATGCTGCTGGTATGTGCTCAACGTTTTCACAAAAAGCAAAATGTCGCAGTGTTACGTCATCTAGCGGCACCACGTAAGTAGCGTTTAGTGCGCGCTGTTGCACAACCCAGCGACCAAGTCTAGGCTCCTTGCCGCAGCCAACAATTAGGACACTGCTGTTTGGTGGAAAGTAGAGCGACGTCACAATGGCGTCAATTGGTATTGATGCAAAACACTCAAATGTCGTCGTCGTAGGCGCTTTTACAGTACTATCATCGTTATCAGTTGATTGTGATGGTAGCAATGATGAAGAGTCACGCTTCTTTGACGTGTCAGGCATAACAAGACGCCAGAGACGCACGACGCCGTCGTAGCTCGCGCTGGCTGCCACATCAGAGTACGGAATCGATGCAACCGCCGTAATTGGGTTCGCGTTTTGCCGCCGCTTTCCCAAACCGCAATTGTTCGCCCCCCCATCTACATCGCCTTGGCCCACCTTTTGCGATTCCAACTGCGCAGCAAGTGCCACCTTCTCGAGGCCCGTACCATCGCCAGCGAAGCCGTGCCCGTGAGCCGCTTCCCGCACTACCAACGGCTTCCGCCTGTTCACGTCAAACACAATAAGAGCTCCGTTGGCCGCGCCGCAGAGAACAATGCTGTCGTTCATCATAGCAACACACTCAAGAACGACCTTCACGCCAAAGTGTGAACTGGCAGTGAACTCCTGCTGCGTGGCTGCGTCAACTTTCCAGAAGCGCATTGTGCCATCGACCCCAACGGTGGCGCAGCGCTCGCGTCTGAGGCAGTGTATAGAAAGCACGTGTCCCTGATGTCCAAAAAGTTTGTCCTGACAAATCATCTGCGGCACTGACCACACACGAAGCGTCCCATCGCGACTACAGCTATATAACGTGTCGTGACGAAAAGCCAAACCAGTCACCGCACCGTGATGCATTGTTAGAAACCCCATGTGCTTCCGTGTACTCGTCACCCACACACTCACAGTGCCGTCAGCGGCTCCAGCCGCAATATATGATGTAACACTCGTGTCAACGGTAGTACGTTCAAAAAGAACCTGCTGTGAGGGGCGAACACCGCGGGTGTCAGAAACCGCAATAGACAGCACTGCCGCGGGCAAACATGGGCTGAGAAGCGCTTTTCGTGACACGGACGATGAATGAGGTGTGGAAGGGACGTCGGAGCACATGACCGCAACGTATACCGCCCCAGACTTGTCACCAAGCGCCACAACATCACACCCCAGACTACACACCGCCGTCACTGTGTTGCTGTTGTGACCGATCCGCACCATCTTGACACACGCTGCTACTGCTGAGCTGCTATCACGTGCTTCTGAGGTTGCATCTTGTGGTTTCCGCTGTTGTTCTCGCAAAAATGCAGCCACTTGCACCGCTAATGCGCGTGACTTTGTGCACGCAGCCAACTCAGCTTCTTCCCGCAACTGTCGTTGTCGCTCATCAGCCAAGTCAGCGTCAAGGTCGTCGTCAAACTCAATCTCCTTTAGTCGCGTGTTGACATGGTCACCAATTGCCCGGAGTATTTTTGTTGGATCTCGTTCCAAAAACGGTATTGGGTCAACAAGCTGCTCCTGCCGATCGTCGTCTAATCGACACTCCTTAACTCTCGCCTTTTTATCACTTTGTTTATCGTCATTACCGTTGGTACCATTCTCTCTCTTCTCACGCATACGCTTCATTCGCAGCAGCTCCTCCTTTCGCTCCGCCGCGGCGGTGGCGGCAATGGCCAGTTGCCTTTCCACCTTTTTTTTGGCTAACATTTAAAGAAACAAACAAAAAAGGTGCCCCTTCTTCCCCACCCCAGGCCTTAATAATAAATCTGTGCTTTAAATAAAATATATATATAAAAAAAAAAAAAGACTAACATTTCAAAAAATTGACCAATCATTAATACGCAACAGCATATATATATATAAAGAGCAAAAGTAAACATTATATAGTATTGTCCCCGGTGTATTAGCCACTTTCTACAAATACAAATACAAACGTACCAACACAAGCAACATATATATACATATATATATATATATATGTTACGTTCTCTCCCCTCCCCCACCGCTCCTTGCGGCTATTTCATACCACCACGCAGTTGCTTAAAAGTCAACTCGCCCTCACGTGCCACTATTCTTACAAGAACGTGTAGAGCACATCTTAACATTCTCGAGTTTGGCACATGAGGAAGAAACAACAACATCAACTCACGAATTGAATCACATGCGGCAACTGCCTGCTTCAACGACACAAACGCCTCTTCTTCACTGCCTGAAACTTTGTTTGGCGACAACGGTTGTAAAAAAAGCTGCTGCACAAGAGATTCGACAAAGGTGTGTGTAGTACGCATGACTACAAGGTTAAGATCCTTCATACGCGTCAAAATAAGTGGCTCAGAAATACCCGAAACCTGACACAGTTTATCCCGCTGCTGCACCAAAAGCCGCAGTTGCCGCTTGCGCTCCCGCGAAGACAGCCGCATTGTCAACGAAGGCTCGCTGTACACAATAGCAGGCACATCGTTGCGGCCGGAGAGCCCAGTAAAGACCGCGGCAAACCAATGCAGGCCGTCGGGATGAGTAAAGGAATGCAGGGATAAAAAGTCCCCGGAGGAGTTGGGGTGTGCAGAGTGACAAAACTGAGAAGAGCAAAGTGGTGTTGGCTGCTGTTGTGGTGATAGTGGTGGCGGCGGAGCATCAAAAACGTCAAGTCGCGGTAGAACCTCTTGTTTTTGCTGCTGCCGCGTCAGCTCTTCTCGTGACGCAACAATAGACAGGGAAATATTCTCTCGTCGGGAAAGCTCTTTCTCTATTGGTACAATCGCTGCCGTCATTAGAAGCGCCATTTTATTCGTCTGCTCTGAAAAAGACAAGAATGAATCAGGGCTTGCGGTAACATGCACTAACAAAAGACCACCAGACCTCGTGTATGCGGCCGGCATATCACTCAAATACAGCTCTGACTCAATAAAATCGGCCCTTGTAAAATCGGTAGGCAAATTCCCCAAGAACTCTTTCGCGACATCGTCAGTCTTATTGTTTGATTCGTGCAAAACCTCATGTTTTCGTTGCCCATATGACGGGGGTCCGGCATAATCACAACTTACCATGCCTGTCCGTTTCCGCCAGCACTCGCGCACCAACTCACTCATATTGACACAATAGCACCACAAGTAGCCACTCTCATCGTAGTTTGGCAAGCAAAAAGGTGCCCAAATCTCCCCCCCTTGTGTATCCGCAAGACAGCGGGTAAAGTTTAAAAGCAAAAGCGTATCATCAACAGAAAGTGACGCGTCAGAGTTGGCTGGACCCATAGCGCAGATAATGCGCCCTCGAAAAAGCAAAAAGCTAAAAAAAGACTGTTTTTTTGTCGCAACGATATTTTTTTCTTCTGTTTTTTTTGTGATGCTAAGTGCAGTGCCGCTGGTGTTCAATGCGACGACGCAATGCCGCGTAAAAAGTGACTCCAACCAACGCCGCCACCTTACAGAAAGCGGCGCCGCTGCAAGGCAGCGAAACAAATAACACTCTTCATGACTGTTACGCTTGATAAGTCGTCTCAAAACGGCGGTGTCAGCGGAAGAAATAAGTCGACGAACGTCATATGAGGAATGTTTAGAAAGAATACTGTTCACATTTGGCAAAAGACTAAGGAGTTGAAAATGAACCTGCCGCAGCTGTCTCATGCAACTACATGCGGACTCACCAGTACGAGTTGCCAAAACATAAAAAAGCTCTCTTTCCAAATAAAAGTAAACGCAAAGATCCCCCGCAGTGATACTACTCAAACTTCCCTTCTGCAGCAAACACCGCTGTGCCTCCGTTCCAACACAATCATCATCGTAATAAGCATTATCACACCTCCGAGAAGCCATTGCAATTAAAACCTGAAAAACACCAAAAATCTCGCCAATCTCGGTCTCGTCTCCGTAGCGTGTAAAAACGGGTTTTCCAGCGCTTGTAAAAATAAAAAAATGTTTTTGGTGCATCTTCAGCACATCCCCTTTCTTTACTGATTGAGACAAAACCGTTGGACCTGCAGTGTCGTCAG
Organism: Trypanosoma caninum; assembly: GCA_036321205.1. Classification (NCBI taxonomy): domain Eukaryota; phylum Euglenozoa; class Kinetoplastea; order Trypanosomatida; family Trypanosomatidae; genus Trypanosoma; species Trypanosoma caninum. The sequence goes on along the minus strand of JAWVMR010000031.1, from coordinate 24,052 downwards.
CAAATAATTTAGACAACAGTGCTGGTTGTGATACCTGCACCCCTACTCCCCACCCAGCGTCACCAGGTGCACTTGGCACTGCTGCGTCAAGAGCAGAAAAAGACTGCAGCTCCGTACTTCTTTTCCCGTCAAATTCAACCTTGCTTTGATCTTTTGCTGCACTTGCAGCCTCAGTGACAGACCCCTTCTCAGCAAAACTAAACGAGCAATGCAAGCCTTGAGAATGAGGCACATTCTTATCACCGTTTTTCTTTTTATCAAAATTGCGTCTCTCTTGATCAGCAAAAAAATCCTCCATTTGTTGTTTCTAAAAGCGCCTAACTGCTACAGATTCACCAATACAATCTGTGCTCAAATATCATAAAAAACAAAAAAAATGTCTTTTTTTTTTTTTTTTTTTTTAGAACACTCTCTTAATCCTCTACCCACACATATCCATACAAACATATACACATATATATAGACCCGCACAGGACAATCAATTTACGTAAAAAATACCAAAAAAAAAAAAAAAAATGCTGTTTTCTCTCAGCATTTTTTCACTTCACTTCTCCTTTCTCATTCCCCTCCCCTCCCCCCCCGTCTTTTTTTTTTTTGTTATAACAAACCCCCACAAACGCAAGTACCATTTTCCTCACTAAATGTTGGCACCCTAAACCACGTCGGTGGATACCACATGGCTCTGGTAAAAAGAAAGTAAAACATAACCTCATACATAAACAGTTGATAATAAACCGCGTTCAAAAATCCACGCAAATCCGCCCATGCCAAATTGTCCCAGATGTGATTATTTACCGGTATAAGAGGATCGTTATCGATAACATAAGAACAACAATCAGTCTTCTTCCGCGCCTTCTCACTGTATATCAACTCCGGCCACATAGCACGCCACGTTGTCATAACAAGGTGAAATGAAGAGTAGCCATTGTAGCATGCAAAGCCATCATGCGAGCAAGCAACTCGTGGTTGCTCCTCTTTTGTCTTATCGCTTTCCCGCAGCAGGACCCGCACATTGTGACTGACCACAGGCACCTGGGCAAAAGCCGCACCATAACTCTTCACCGTTGGGAGCGCCGCGCAATCACCAAGGGCAAAGATATTCTTATAAGCACGGTGCTGTAAAGTATCGTGGTAAACGTCAACAAATCCTTCTGTTCCGTTTATATCACAACTTAACCCGCTTTTTTGGATAAATGCAGGAGCAACAAGTGGCAGGTCAAGAAGAAGCAACTTGTAGGGCACCAGACGTTCTTCCTTTGTAAGATAATTGTAAAGTGTCGCCTCACTTTTTACAGGGTCAACATGAGAAAGATAAGAACAAGTAACAAAATCCACCCCACGGCCACGCCAAAACGACAAAATGCGCTCGTTAAGGACAGACGGAAAGGCGTCACTTGGCTGCCGGTCCGCTGTAACAGCAATGTATGAGCAGAGGGATGACTTATTGTAATAAAACAAGTAGCGCCAAATTGTGTTCACGGTTCCTATAAAAGTGCCGTCGTGCTGACGCGAAGTGTATCGCATCGTCCCATCCTTCACAAAAGTGGCTGGTGGCACCTTTACATGAAGAACTGTCCCTTTAAACAAGTGTGCAAGACAATCCCGCGTGATTCCGGGGTTAACCGCTATACGGTGTCGATCCACCTGCGAAGGAGAAAGAAAACCTTTTAGAGGGCCAAGCGTTCGTTCCGCACCACATGCAATAACAAGCGCGTCGTATGGGTAACGGTGCTCCAACTGGCCGACGGCAACACCACCACCATCGCCGTGAAAAGGCCAAAGGCGCCCCAGCACCGTTAGCCACGAGGGTAAAGAAGATGAACGCGATGCCGACAGCAACTCTGACGCCGCAATGTGAGCTTCAGGAGTTTCACAAACAACAACCTCGCTGCGTGCGGCGTCCACACGCACCACTTCCCCACGCACAAGACAGGCATCTCGCGTCACGTTCCAAGTAGCGGGAGACCGCAAAAAGTCTACGCCACCTGTTGTATTGAGGTCGTAACTGCGGTGACCCACGTGTGCAAGCGGGACCATTGCATGGAACACGTGTTTTTTGTCCCGCTCTATCACCGTGACGTGAAGGTCAGGTGAGGCGCTTGTGAGACTCGCGGCAAGTGCAGAACCGGCCGCGCCAGCGCCAATAATAACAACACGCTTGCCGCCGTGCTGCCGCTGCTGCACACCAGTAGGACGCCGCTGCCGCTCTCGCGTTTTCTCCAGTGCAAAATACGATGCAATCACTGTCGTCATAAACGCTACGCCGGCAGACGCAATGATAAAGCGCCGTGATTTTTGAACAGCAAACGGGTTTTCTCTAGGCCTCTGCGGCTGCTTGGGAAGGTACATCTTTGCAGCCACGCCTCATATGATTTGTGGCGTTCAACAAGAAATAACAAAAAAAAATAAAAATAACATTTTTTTGCATCACCTTGACAGAACAAAAAATAAGAAAACAAAAGAATTAGTTACTACAAATCGACAAGGATTTTCACTCGTCTAAGGTCTTTCACTATTCCTAACCTTTTAAAATACCATAAACTACATAACTTTTCGCACGCCACCTCACCCAATACACAACAGATTTAGTGTTGATAAAAAAAAAAAAAACAAGACTAAATTTTCAAATACACCATGAATACATACACGCATGTACATATATATATATATATATTTATATATATATTTATATATAATGTTGTCTTCGCCGTCATTTTCGCTTTGCCTTTCAAGCAGGCCATGCACGCGTCACGCCTCGCGCGTGCTGCACAAACGCCGCTTTTTTAAGCTTTAACTCCTCCTCCTCCGTGGGGTGAAGCGCGTCGGTCAAGTCACTGTAAGCAAAAAACTCCAGCAGAGCGTTCACAGGATCACTAGGGCGCTCCATAAAAAGTTTTTTCACCGCCTTGCGCATGACTGCATCAATCTCCGGGTGTGCACGAATGTATTTGGCGTGTTCAATTTTCTCCTCTAAAAGATTACGGCGTAAGTTTTGAAGCTCTTCAAGCGTCATGATGGTAGTTGCCGCCTCAGTGAGCGTTGGGAAGTCTACTGAGCCCATATTGTGGGTACCACTCACCATTCTCACTGCAGCAATCTAATTCCTTTCCCTCACTTCTATAAAAGTAAATACGTGTAAAATATAGCACTTTTTATTTTGTTCTTCTACAAACAAATACACAGACGCACACAATTTTTATTTTTGTTCTTGCTATAAAATGTAACGTTAAAAAATAAAATAAAATAAACTAAATATCTACACATAAATATATTTTTTAAAATTTTAATATCAAATATATATATATATATATATATAGTGTCTACAAACACCCAAGTCATTAGCGTCAATCTTTCACGAATTAAACAACAATTAAAAAGTTAACAATAAAAAATTACACATGTCATTCTTGGCAATTTCTTTACGCTTTATCTGTTCCTTTCAAAATTTAAAAAGGCAAACAAGAAAAGTAAAACAGAAATTAAAATAAAAATAAAATAAATAAAGTAATAATAAAAACGGTAAAATAAACGGTAAAATGCTTGTAAACAAGTATATAATAATAATAGTCTAACTTCCAAAGACTCAAGACTAACTAAATATCACAGCAGAATAAGCATCATTTATATTCCAATTACTACTTCCCCCAACTTACATACACAGAACGAAACATATATATTTATTGTATGAGTCTGTGTGTGTGCACATGTGCCCATACACGCCACTCACCACAAAGACGTAGGCTTGTAGCTCTGGTGTGTCATCGCCTTCCCCGTGCGCCGCTGCGCCACCAGCTCATCCTCCGCCTTCCAGCGCTGCTCCGTCGTGCTGCGCAGCGTCATATGCGGCGCACGTGGCGGGGGCGGCTGACCAAATATAAAGTCAGGCATCTTCGTATCTACTCGTTGATGACAGCGTGCCCTGGCGTGACGCATTATTTCCTCGTCAAAAGTCTTTGTTGTACACATCATGGAGGGGTTTGGCCGCGGCGCCACGCGTGCGCAAACACGAACACCAACCGCTGGAGGGTCGGGATAGTCATTTTGTGACAGTAGCACGTTGTCAGGAGTTTTTTTCTCCCGTGCGACTGTCCGGGGGCGCGGCGCCGCATCAACAACCGCCGACGTAGACTCAGCGTTGTGATAATAAGAGCTACGAGGCAATTTTGCGGTGTCAGGACGCGGGGTCGACACATCAAGTGCAAAAGGCACATTCGTCTTAATTGTCTCACTTGGCGCACCCAAATCCAGAGCTTTTTGTTCTTTCTGCAACTGGGCACAACGCATAGCGCTTTCCTTGGCATATTCAACAGACGCAATACGCCGCGAAAGTTGTTCCTCTTTTTGCACAATAGACGAATCTGGCACCTTCTGTAAAATTTCGTTGGCTGCCTCACGATAACGGGGGTCCCGTGAAAGTTTCAAAAGACGCGCGCGTGCTAGTTGAGCAGAGGTGCTGGTGTTATTGTTATGCAGTCTGCAAGTACTCTCTACAGCCGTGTTCTTTTGCTTAAAAGAAGATAATATTTCGGAAACAGCTTTTCCATTCGTTTTGGAAACGTCAAGGCAATGCTTTTTGCCACAGCGCCCCGCCTCGCGCTTGGCATCGTCAGAAATATTCATATAATGTGGATCAATGTGTTTTTTCCCACGGTACTGGACCTCTGTTCCACGCATGTATCGCTGTGGGTGAACGTGAGGTCTACACAGTGACTCCACTTCACCACTCGCTGGCATAATACCGTACGGTGAGTGTATTAGCTTGTCTCTACCCCCCTTCTTAAAAAAATCTTTGGGTGCAACACCTGCAAAGGCCTTTTCCTCGGCATCGTCATCTGGCCACATGTTGTGCTTGCTGCTGTATGCGTGTAAAAATACAAAAAAAAATTAAAAAAATTATATATGTATTTATATATCACCACGTCTTTTTTTTTTTTTTTCAAATTCGTTATTTGCTCGCGCGGATACCACTTATGGTGCCGTTTTGTGGTATTCTAATGCTTCTTGTGTGAAATAAGACCAAATACCGCTAATAACTATCCTATAATAATAATAATAATATACTAGATACAATTAATAATAATAATAATAAATAACATTAACTTTACAAATAAACAAACAAACAAATATATATATATATATATATATATATATGCTAATCATTAATTATAATCACAATAAAATAAATAAAAGGTACAAAAACATACTTGTGAGAACGCTTTCACTTGGGTTTGAGCATAAGCAAACTCTGTAACTGCTGTCGCAAAGGTTCCCTGTCACCTTCCACCTCCGCAAGCCGCTCCTCTAATACTCGATTTATCTTCCGTAGAGCCTCCGTTTCTTGCAGCACCACCTCCAGTGTCCTCTCCTGCAGCAGCCACGCCCCCTGCAACTCCGCAGCACGCTGCTCTTGCGCATCTGCCCGCGTGCGCTGCTCCGTCAACATACGGCCGAGTTCCTCCAGGCGACTCTCAACAGCCTCGCAGCGCATCGCCTCGGAGGCAAACGACCGATGCAGCGCCTGCTGAGCCCCATGAGCATCGCGCAGCTCATCACGCAGCAGCTCAATTGTCATTTCGGCCTGCCGCCCGCGCGACATGTCGTCGTTGTGCCGCAGCTGCAGCTCTAGACTAGCCGTCATCAGCTGAGCGTGCATCTCGCGCAAAGACTCTTCAGCTCTGTCCCGCGACGCACGCGCTTCCTCCAACTCCCGCTCAAGACGGTCGGTTTCCCTTCGCGCCGCAGCCATATTGTTCTCCGCCTCCTGCAGGGTCTGCCGCTCCTTCTCGCAGGCGTCCCGCAGTTTCTCCTGCAGAAGCTGCACCGCCTCTTGTAACTCCTTCACTTGTCTGCACAGCAGCACCCGCTCCTCCTCGCCGCCCTGCCGCAGCGCGCCAGACTCAGACTGGAGCTCAGCAACGGTGTCGCACCACTGTTTTCGCTCCGTCTCCCACTCGCGCTGCCTAGAGGCAAGTCGCTCCTCAAGATGCACCGCACGCGCGCACACATCATGGTACCGTGACGTCATGTCTTGCAGCATACTTTGGGCCTCATCGGCAGAGCGCTGCGCCAACACAGCCTTGGCTTTGGTCGTCTCAAGCTGCAGTGACAAAGTTCGCTCTCGCTCCATCACTTCAGAAACAGCGCGGCGCACCCGCTCTTCGCAGGACGCGTTGGTATGATACCCTGTGCGTTGAAAATCATCTTCGCATTCCTTCCAGTAATTAGTTGCCACACGATGCAAACGAAAAAAAACCGCAGCGCATGCGTCAACGTACGTGCCTATTATCCCACTAACAACCGCAATCCACACAGCATCCTTTTCAGTATTTTTTTTAGGTGTCAATATGATCTTTTCGTCAGCAAAAACAGGGTTGCTAGCAATATTGCCGCTTGCATTTGTGTTACAATTCTTATCATCACTCTCTTTGCTCTCGTGTTGTGTATTGTGTGTGTCATTAATGTCCCCAACTGAAAATGAAAAATGCAACGCAAGTTTTTCCAAAGCTTCCCACAAATCCGTGTATGACTGTAGTAACAACTGCTCTATTGCCGTAGCCAAATCGCCAAGAAATACTTGAAGCGCTGTTGAAAAGGCACAAGCAACAGCCTGCTGTTTCAAAATGCCTTCTTTCCTTGACAACAACTCATCGCTTACCCGCATTGCTGGCGGAGAAGGAACCGCGCCAGCAGTTTCTTCAGCATTCTGTACTGTCGGCTGACGATTGAAAGTAGTACATGGCTGAACCAAAGTAGGAAGTGGTGATACAACAGACTGTGACTCAAGAAACTGCTTATACATAGAGGGAGGTGTTGTATTGTCAACTGAAGGGTGTGGTGTAACTACATTTGCCTCGTCGCACAGTGAGCTAAGTGAAGGAATAGAGACAGAATTTGACTCATCGACAACAAAAAGAAGCTGAGCAATTGCCTTCTCAGCAACGGTCTGCATCAGCACCGCAACACGTGCAAACTCTTTATCTGGACTAAGCGAAAGCAGACGCAAACAATCCTGCACGCACTGTCGCTGTTTATGAAGTTCTGCTTCCAACTCCTCGACCCGCGCCTTCAACACCGCCCGTGAGTGAACAAGTTCCTGCACTTGCTCTCGTTCTTGCAGCAATTCTGTCTCAACCTGCTCATAAATGTCAACGGAAACTTTAGAAGCCGTTAAGTCCTTCGTTTTTTGCGACAAACGGTAAAGAGCGTCCTGCAACTTTGCTGCTTCAATCTTTGCGTCACACAACTCGCGGGTAAGTGCTGCGATAGTTGCATCCTCCGTCTCAATTCTCTTCGTATGCTGCTGCTCTGCCGCCTCATCACCACCATGTTCCGACTGCTTTAAAAACAGTTTCAAATTATCATTCTCTGTAGTAAGCTCTGCGATCCTTTTGGCAGAGCCTTCCTCAAGAGCGGCCATGTTTCTAGCAAGCAGATCAAACTCCACCTCACGACGCTGACACAACAACGTCTCTGCCTCTCTTGTCTTCTTCGCGGCCTCGTGGTCACTCCTCAACGCTGCCATTGCAGCATCTATCTGCTCTTTCTCACGCTGAAGCTCCTCAACCCGACGATCGTAACCAATTCTCTCTTCGCGTATCTTTTGCCCCAGCCGCGCAATTTCCGCAGCGTCTTGCACTGCCCTTGAACGCAGTCTCTGGTTCTCCAATTCTAGTTGTTTCGCCAGTTTTTCGTTAGACTCGTCTTGCAGCTGCTGCTTCAGCTTAACTTCTGCTCTTTTAGCATCACCAAACTGCAAGGTCTCGCTCGCACAGTTGGCCCCTTCACGCAACCGTCTAAGCTCGGCACGAAGTGAGCTTATCTCCGACGACATAGTGTGTCGCTCCGCTTCCAGTTGCCCCTGCAGAACAGCAAGCTCTGTAGCGCTCTGCCGTCGCACCTGCTCTAGTTCCCGCCTAAAAGTTGCATGCTCAATGATGTCATTTTTGCAGTTTTTCTCTCCCTCTTCTAGTCTAGCTACATGTCGTGATGTCTTCCGAGATGCCTCAAAAGCATCAATATCACGCAACAGTTCTGTTTGCGCATCCAACACACGCACCTCTTCTCTCAAAGTGATAAGGGCGTCTCGTAAACGTTCGTTTTCTACTCTCAAATCATGAGACTCACGAACAGCAAGCAGCAAATCAGCTTTAGATGCCTCGTAGTCAGATTCACAACGCTGCTGTGCCTCCTCAACATGGTACAACAAACGCGACAACTCAGGCACAAGCTGCGCAATTTCCTCTAAACAACTAACAAACCACTGCTCAAGCTGCGCTGCCGCCACGCTGCGGTCTGCGACATTCTCATTACTCCCTGCCGTCGGCACACGCAGTCGCGCTGCCTGAGTAAAAACTGGCAACAAAAGCTTCTGATTTTTCCCCTCCTTTCTCTTGCTGCCATCACAGCGTCTTGCATGCTGAATAATATCTTGCAACTGGTTGTACGTCGTGGCAAGCTGAGCTGCTGCCGCAAGTATGTCAGCCGACGGCTTCTGAAGGTCGCGCTGCTGCAGTAACACACGTTCCAATTCTTTCCCCTGCTCTTTTAAAAGGCGTTCAGCCTCTCGTTGTGCCGCTACTGAACGTAACACCTCTTGCTCCTTTTCCCCCAGGCGTGCACGCACCTCAGCGAGGGTGCCCTCTACAGAGCGCCGCGCCGACTCCGCTGCCTCTCTATCACTTCCCGCTTTACGCGCTGCGTGCACTGCGTTGTGAAGATCCCGCTGAAGCGTGTCATGGAGCCGTTGCTGTTCCTGCAACTTCTTCTCTAACCGCCTCTCGCGCAAAAAATTCTCCGAGGCCTCCGGATGTTTCTGCGCCGCCGCCTGTGAAACATCAACTGCGCCAGAGGGCTGGACGTCATTGACGCGTTTCACGCGCTGCTGGAGCTCCGCCAGTTTTGCCAGTGCACCGTCGCGCTCTTTTGCCAACTGCAAGCAACGACCCTGCACGTCGTCAAGTCGACCGAGAACCTCGCGCCCAACAGCAATGCAGCGCTGCAGCTCCATCTCCCGCGCCTCGAGAGTGGCGGCGCTGTGTCGGCAAAGTTGCTCGTACTGCAGCAGCGCATGATACGCGTCTGGCACCGTGTGGCGGACGTGCGACAAGTCCTCGGCAGAAAAACTCGCCAACGGCGTCAATGGCAAAGTTTTCCCCGGAGGCGAAAAGAGCACCTCCGCGCTGCCAGGCCTAATGTCGCTACTGTTCAGTCCAGTGTCAGTGGTCGTGCAAGGATCGCGTATTCCTTCTTTCCACATTGCCAGTAAGCAAAAAAAAAAATGTCAACAATAAACAAGAATATTTCGACAGCACCACTTACCAACAATAAATAAAAAACTTATAACTAACTAATATATATATATATATATATATATAATATGGTTGTCTAGCTATTTGTACGTCAATTGTTTTTTTTTTTTTTTTTTTTTTTGCAAAAATATAAAAAATAAAAAGAATAATAAATGTGCACTGCTATAGCAGATCACTCAGAAATAAACACAGCATACACACGCATATATATATATATATACATATATAATTTATCTACTTATTTTCCCTATTAAATTGTCCTATCTCAAAAACTTCAAAAATTGCAATACATTTTTAGTTTCCAGTAAGCACAAGCATATCCACGCCACTTCCTCGAGCAACTGAACTGCCTAATACTTGCTGAATATCCTGGTCAAGAGTGCTAGAACCCTGTGGTACCTCATTGTGAAGTGCATGTAGCTTAGACTCCAAGATGCGCTTTAAATTAGCAAACCACTCAACTTGTTGAACATTCCCTTCATAATTCCCTTGAATATCGCGCTGCCGCTGCTGCATTTCTCGCAAACGCACCTGCACCTCTTCAATGGCATGCTCAAGACACTTTTCGCTCTGAGCAGGCACACCGTGCTCCCTGTTCATGTGGTAGAGCAGCCACCCCTTCGTCGGACTTTCCTTTCCACAATATGTGCAGTTAAAAACATTTTCCCCACCGTTTGCCTGCACGCGTTCACCAATCGTTGAACAGTCGCCGCCACCACGCATAATTTCTGCACACTCCCGCTCAGCTTCAAAACGCTCATACTGAGCATTCAAAAGAACCTGCTGCGCATGCAAACGATGATAAATAGACTCATTTATATTTCTCTCCTCTCTGAGAGCCTGAACTTCGCGCTCAAGCTTTGATATGTCCTCCATAAGCACACTTTCCTGGTACTCATAATGTGTTTTTTTTTCATACCATTCGTGGTCAATCTCCAACGCCGTTTGACGAACAGCACGCAATTCATTAATGAGAGGCGCAAGCTTGGTGCGACGTTCGCGAATCGCCAAGACAAAACTCTGAACAACACGTGAAAGCTCCTCAAGTGTTTTGCCCTTCATTTCATCAATGGTGTTCTTTTCCCGTGTAAGCTTGCTGAGAGCCTCCACCGTACGACTGTACCCCTGTATGCCGAGTCTTCCTTCCATAACCTGGATCTCTGCTTCAAGACTGTCAAGCCGTTCCCTAAGAATATTTTCTGTAAATGTCAGCACTCCCCACTCAGCACGCAACTCAGACAACTTCCCACGCATTTTTTCGCTAGCAGCCTTCTTTGCCAAAACTTTATTCGAAAACGCACGAAATTCGTCTCCTTTCACCATCTGGTGAGCGTCGCGTATTTGGCTAATACGAGTTTCACGCTCTCGTATCTCATTCAACGTGGAACTGTTCTCGGCCTGTAGGCTAGTAAGAACCGCCAAAACCTCCTCTTTGCGCTTTGCCACGCGCTCCACCTGTTGTTTAATCGTACCGATGGTGCTTCCATCCTCGCCAGGTTTTTGCCTCTCCTTTACCCGTTGTTGCACCTTTTTCAACGCTTCGTCAAGCTGCTGATTCTCTGTTACCAGCGCCTGCATATCCAAAGGCTCGGAAAGAAGTCGATTCAGTTCACTATTCTCACGACTTTTTTGCTCCAACTCTTTTGGCAAATGATCCTCAAGAATAATCTTGCTTGTCTGAATCTCATCCTTCATGCGACTTACAATAACGTCAACATGCGGCTCAGCGGCATCACGGCGAAGATTTTGCAGCCGGTTCTGGATCTCTGTGCTGTGTTGCTGAGCAGAAATGAGTGACTGCTGGAGTTCGACGCGTTTCTCGGCCAGCTTCAACTCTTCCTCTAACGCCGCACGGAGGGCCTTGCTGGCGTTTACAAGCGATTCCTTATCGGGCACCTTGTCAAGCTTTTTCTCTGCCGACTGAATGTAACTCTTAAAGCGATCACGCTCCTCCTCCAGAGCGGCAACTTTTCGGCGCGTCTCTGCAGGGTCGGCATGGGCCGCACGCAGCGCGTCAACACGTTTGTGTGTCTGCACAAAGACTGTGCGGAGGTTTTCGTATTGCTGATAAAGAACCCGCACATCCTCGTCTTGCGCACGCATCGCTTCTGGAATATCAAGTCGCTGAAGAAAACGGGCCAAATACACACGCTTCTCATTTAGCGACATGTTTGACAACACCCAGTAAAGTGTTGGATACACGACAGTGGGTTCGGCTTGCGCAAAACTGCTGGCGAAGCTTTCTGAAAGAAGCGGTGGTACACGATAGCCAAGCGTTTTTGTCAAAAATTCTATCATTCGCGGCACGGCCTCAGTGACTGATACCTCATCAATAACAACATGTTGCGCTGGGGAAAGAGTAGCAAAAATGTCGTTAACAATCTGAAGTAAAGAAAAGCCGTGAATTTCATCAAACTCCACAAGCGAATACTGACGCATAAGTGTTTTGTTCACATTATCAACGATGTACTGCAATAATTCTTCTTCAGAAAGTTCAGCAACTGTGCGTGGAACAGGAGTAATACGTTCACCCCCATACGAGCCGCCAATCTCCGAGCTGGCACCAGACGAAAAAAACATATGAGAGTCTACTGATGGGTTATTCATTGGGTTGGGTCCACCAATATTTAACTTTTGTTTTTTTGGTTTGCGCTTGCTTAACTTCTTTGTATTTTTTATTGTTTTCCAATTTTTTTTTTCTTTTTTCTAATGCTTTCTGGTGCAGTGACGGTACACAACCAACCACCAACTCTATTAATGTTATTTTTAAGACAAAAAAACAAAACAAATAATACTAATAATAATAATAATATACTTGTTTATAAAGATGCAATTTGTACTAAGTCACCACAGACACATTCTTTCCCTCTCAACATTATACATTAAGCACTAAAACGTTTATTATTTTTACTATTACTTTCTTTCTCTAAATCCGTAAACTGTCACATTTTCTTTTTCCATGTTTATTTTCCACAAAAAAAAAAAAAAAAAAAAAAAAAACATCTACTATCACCAGCCTACCAACTCATACACCCGACCACAAAAGAAATAATAAGAAAAATAATGATACCAGCAAATAATAATTGTAAATCAATAAATAAAGATCAAAACTTTACCTTACTTTTCTTTCTCTCCACCCACACAAAACACCTCGTGCACACACTCAGACCACACTTAACTACAAACTGCGTATCATCCCCTCTTAAGTTGAAGCAATCGCCGCTCAAGCTCGTCACGGGGCGTTGTCAGCGCCGGTATCTGCAGACCCGACGGGGTTCGAAACGTCGCACCTTTTGCCGTTGCTGCGGCGCCAAAAGGAAGCGCAGAGCCGCTCGCTGCCGTCACGGAGGCAACCATCCCGCCAGGATCCCGCAGTTTGCTCTCGTCATAACCCTCTATGCTGTACTCCTCCGCAATCATCCGCAGATACTGCACACACCGTTCATTTGCCGGAGTGTAGATGCCAAGACGGTCAATGAGTTTTTGGTTGACGGAAAATTCGGAATTGTCAAAGCTCATCGCGACAAAATTTTTGCCAAACTTAAACTCAAGGTACTTTCGAATATTCCGCAGCTCCGGCACAAAATCTCCCACGCGCGAAGAGGCCCACAGCACTGACGTGACGCATTCCTTCAGCTCCGGCGGACAACGCGCCCCGGTGTTAGAGCCCCTTTCCTTATCACCCTCGCCGCACTCCGCAATCATTTGCATGCGGTTGACCAAAATCTCAAGAAAAAAGGCCAATACCTCAAAACCCTCAATGCTTACGTCGTCACGAAGCACCTGCTCCACCTTTATGAGAGCCGAGTCGTACTTTTGAACTGCAAGTAGCTCAGCAATTTGTCGTCGCTGTATCTTAACACTATTGGCAAGTTTATTCTGCTGCATGCGCACACGTGATATGGCCATCCGAGCATTCGCCTTTATCGTAACAGCGTCAACTTTTGGTTTTTTGGAAAAAAATGATCGCATGGTATTTACAATTCTGCACCTTGACCACCTCCAATATTCTTACGCACCTAACCCCTTCTCCTCCCCTACACCTGTTTTGCAGCAGATATCTTTCTGTTAAATACACAAAACAACAACAACAAAAAAAAAACAAAAAAACTACAACAATCGCCTAGCAAACAAAAAAAGATAATATAAGTAACCCGCAAAACTCTAATTATATTTAATGTGCAAAAAAAAAAAAAGAAAGATAATATCTTAACACACACACATATATATATATATATTTCTCTTCCCCGATATGTTGAAAAATGCCGTTACTCCTCTAAAGGAGGTAGGTCGTCATATTCATTGTCACAGTTTTTATTGGCTTTGCTTTCAAGAGTGCCGCCGTATTGGTTGTCACCGTCATTGCTACTGTTATCATTGTTCCTACAAAAATCGTCCCCGGGGAGCAACTCTGCCTCGTCGCCGTCCGTTTTTTGTGCAATCAACTGCGACATGAGTTTTTCGTAGTTAAAGCCAAAGGCGCTCTGGTCGTCCTCGCTATCGTCGTCCTTCCAGCGTGACCAGTCGACTTGAATGTGCGGGTTATTTTTCTTCTCACGCGTCAGGCGTGGCCAAACGCGGCAGACGTCCGCCTCCTCGTAGTCGCTGCAGTCGCCCAAAGGCCGCTTCTTCAGCCGCAGCTCAATCTGCCGCGGGAGGACGACGTGGCCACTCTCCTCCGTGCTGACTTCGCGGAAAAGCTCAACGATGCAGCCGTATTTCTGCCCATAGGCGCTGGCAGAAAATCGCAGCTCACGGCCCTCGTGAATCTCTATTGCAACATCAACAGCGTCTTGCAGCTGGATCAACAAAAAAACGTATTCTGGTCGCTGAGCCCAAAGAATAGTGGGGAAAACAACTTCTGCACTAGCCGACATGATGAAAAACACGTGTAACCCACAAAAATAAAGAAAGGTAAGGTGTCAGTCAATTGTCAAGACTTTTTTTCACCTTTTTGTAATCTTTTATGTTTATCCGCGTTTTTGAGTCTCTCTATCTCTGTGTATGCAATTCCAACGTAAACCCTCCTTGTGTTTCTTCTTCCCACACCTCACTCTTTGTTGACACTGTCTAACTCACACACAATAACCCCTTTTTTCTCTCTTTTTCCTTATTTTCCTTCGCAGATAATCTGTGTTCTATTAAAAAAAAAATAAATAAATAAATAATAAAGTGCATTTATATATATATATATATGTACATATATATCATTAGTGTAGTCGTTACAAACAAAACCAAGAACAACAAAAAACCTTTATCATCCTTATTATTACTACGAATTTCAGCATTATTATTTTAATCCTTTGCTATCGCCAACCCAAATTTAATAAAAAAAAAAAAGCATATACAACAAAAAAAAAAAAAAAACAAGAATAATAATGTACATCATGTATACATATCATATATATATATATATATATATATATATGAGGTTGTATGTAAATATAAGTGTATTACCCTTACTTCTCTCTACTACTACTACTACCACCATTTTGTTGTCGCTGTTGTCATTTTGGCGCGCGTTTGATAAAACCCAGTTATTTTATCACTTGGTCTATTAGACAACCCTCACCTTTAACCAACGGGATATGGTGCTAAATTACCTACAATTAACGCGTATTCTAAGTTATTCAAAACTTTATACTTTCCTCCCACTGAACCGTGTGCTAAAACCCGAAAGATCATCACCTCTAACAAATGGTTCAGTAGATAATGGGGGGACCTCCAGCACATACAAAGGTCCAAGATGAATTTCCTCGCGCTTCGTGTTGCCTAACGCCCGAATATGTGTACCATGCTCAAAATTGACTTTAACAGTAAACGTAAATTCCTTGGTGTCGTTGTAAAAGACCCATTGTGTTTCTTTTTCATCAACGATGCGAAAAAGCAGCCCGTTTCCGCGTTCTTTAAAGCACTTGTACGCCTTGTGGCGTTGTGGAATTAGACGAACGTCCGGTCCACCATTTTCGTACTGTGGATTCTCCTCCGGCTCGGCCTTATATGATGACTCAGCAGAAAGTGACATTATGTAATCTTCAGGATTACCATGTGTAATAAATAATTCAGTAGACAGTGGCGGCACCGTAATAACGCATACAGTGCCGCCTACCACATCAGGATCTTTAGAGACAGACGTCTTTTCTGACGCCTTATAGACGCTCTTGGGAGCAAACTTTACTGTTACTGTTATAACGTAGTCAGTGGTATCATTGTAAAAAGCCCATTTCTCTGAACTCTCGTCGATAATAAGAAAAATAAGACCATTACCTCTGTCCTTGAAACCCTTAATAACCCTGGTGGCTGGATATGCAATCACACTGGTGTCTGGACCGCCATTTTCAAAGCAAAGCTCGTTTGGGTCCAGTGATTCATCTTGAGTAATTGACTTGGCCACGACTGACTGTTTGTATTCGTGCGGGTCTCCAGAAAGAAACATCTCAGTTCGTAAGGGCGCGACAGAGATCTTATACAAACAACCCTCTGCGCTATCGGAACAATCTTCAACTCGTGTTTTCCCCAGCGGCCGCACGCAGTTCTTGTCAGCAAACTCCACCGTCACTTCAATCCTAAAATCCTTTGTGTCATTGTAGTAGCTCCACATCCTTTCTCCAGTTCTGTCATCCACAGAAACCAAACGAAATAAAAGATTGTTTTCCTCGTACTGAAGACAAGAATAAACACTGTCGTACTTCACAGCTGGAAACCCATTTTTAAACTCGACATAACTCTCGGGCATTGCCTCACTACTAAAGTTCAACTCAAAGCCTCTGACATCTCCCACCAAAAAGCGCTCCGTGCGGCCCGGATCGACCACGACGCTGGCGTAGTAGTACGGCTCTCCCCCCTTCTTGTCCGCATTTTTTTCCACAAGCCTTGCACGACCAAGGGGCTGCACTTTCGAGTCCTTGCCAAGTCTCGCAGCGACACGAAACACCATATTTTCCGTGTCATTATAAAAGGCCCACTGCTTTTTTTCATTTACAAGACGAAACAAAAGACCATTTCCATTGCCAGGGAAGCAACGGTAAACTTTTGAGTAAGCAAACCCAGGAATCCCATGTTCAAAGACAACATCAGAATTAGGAACAAGATCAGTCATTCTCTATTTATATGTGTATCATTAACAGTATATATATAGATAAATATAAAAAAAAAAAAAAAAAAAAATTTACCACATTTTTACCTTTTTTTATTACAGTAAAGATACACAAACAACTTCCAATTCGCTTTCTTTACAACAACAACAAAAAAAAAAAGATCACACAAAAACACAACAAATATGCACGTGTACCACTCCGTCTCCCCACCCCCCCAAAAAAAAAAAAAAATAAAATAAAATAAATGCCAGATAAACATAAAACTATGGCAGTGCCAGTCTAAAAATAAAAGAACCAGGCACACCACAACTATCGCTACTGTCGGCATTGACATCGCTGAATCTCAACCTCCAACTCCCGCACGCGCTCAGAAACTAAATCTTTCCACTCTCTCTGCAAAACCTCTTTGGAAGTGCCATTTATAGAGTAAAGAAGCGTTCTCGCCTCCACCAATGCGTTGCAACGTTGCTGCATACTGACAACATTTGCTGCTAACGCGTTTGTTTTTCTGCGCTGCTGCATCCAATAATTCCATAGCGCGGCACGCTCAGTCTCTCGAAACTGTTTCACTTCAGTGAAGAGTGAAACAACATCTGACCTCGACAGAAAATCCTTGTGTCTTGTAGACAACTCCAGATGCGCTGCAAGTGATGGGGCGACTGGCACCCATTGCAGTTCATCTTTGTTTTTCTTTCCCAACTCTGCTACTGCCACAGAACAGTGAGAATCAACAACATTCTTATTCTCCCTTTCATCTTTCTCTTTCTTGTTTTCAAAACCTCCCATGATTGTGGCCGGCACAAATGCCAAGTTCTCTTCTTCCGCAACACATCGAGCATTATCACACAATGTACTGGCCCGTATGACAGAAAAACATGGCTCCCAGCTAGAAATAAACTGTTCTACAACCCCGGTGTATCTGCGGAAATTCTCAATCTCTTGAAGAAGCGACAGAGTGCCTTCTTGCAAGGTTTTTCCATCCTGAATAGTGACTGATGTCTCCCGGTACATCTGCTCGACTGTCTCCAGCTGCTTCGTGAGAAACGGGGACACAACAACACTACAAATGCTCAAAAGATCCCCAACGAAGTCAACAAAGTCCGAAGTCTCATCGTACTGTTCATGCAACGTCATCTCTTCCCTAACGGCCAGAGACATCAAGACCGCGAGAGACCACTGCACCGCCGCACTGTTTTGGCACACAATTCTTCGAGGCGTGTTGCCACAAAAATCACCGCAGCAGCCATTCGACTGCCCGCAGAAACTCTCCCCCAGAACTGGCGAAAGCGGCGCCGTGCACTTGTTCAACAGAAAGGATGATGTTGAGGCACTTCGCCCGCGTTGTGTCATGGGACTGTTGCCCAACGCCGTAGGACAGACGTAGTACCAAAAATTGTTTACTAGACAGCCATTACTAACCTCTATCGTTTCCACAAGGTTATCATCTGCCCGACCACCTGAACTAATCAAAAGGCCATCGGCGTGACGTCGCATGGTGGTGAACTCATCCTGTAGCGTCTTTAAAAGAAACCACTGCAATACCTTCCCGTGTATGCTGGAAGGACAAAAAAGCTGTTCCACATCTCTGAAAGACGAGAAACCACGCTCTACCAACGCCCAAGCACACCAAAGTCTACGGTCCATCAAGGCACTACGGGACAACTGCTGTGACTTACTCCCATCCATGCTGTGTACATGGGGCGAATAGGTTACAGGAGTCACGCGCAACGCCGTCTGCTGCTCCTGCGCAACTAAACCAACCAAAAAACGCACTACTGAAATTATCTCCTCCCGCATCTCAGAGGTGGTTGGCATTCCGGTGGAAAACAAAAAAACCAAACTCTCCAGTCCCTCCAAAGTGCATCTAATGATTGACTCAACCTCCTCTGTAGAAGACAACATCTTATTGCTAGTGCAATGGCTATCCACCACAGCTAACAACATGGAAGATAAATGAAGTGCCTGGTGGAAAAACAGGTGATCAAGCTGCAAAACTGTCAGTGCTTTTGTCCCCCCAACACAGGTAGAGTACGCTCGGGCAACATCAGCCAACAGCAAAGGCTGTTGTGTGTCCCAAACCTTCTGCTCCTCAGTGTTTGATGACGCATTTGCAACCACCTCACATAGTCGCTGCAGCTGTAAGACAAGATTTTGCTCTTCTTTCGCTACCATTTCTTACCAAAAAAAAATCAATAGTAAAAAAAAAAAAATCATCTATATATGTATATATGTATATGTATATATGTATATATATATATATATATATATATGTGTGTGCGTATGTGTTTGTATCTACAAATGTAAATAAAAACCCAAAAATTTTTACTCCAACCAATAAAAAAAAAAAAAAAAAAAAATTTTGATGCTGCCACCAGCTATATGTCGGTACGTATGTTAGTATTAATCCCAATCCTTCATGTCAAACCGTGCAAGCTCGTTAAAAAGATCAACTTTTGCAGCCTCTGACTTTACAAGCTTCTCGTTAATGTACCACTCTTGTTTTTCTAATGGCTGCAACGCCATTTTGCGTAGCCGGCCACCACGTTTGCGTTTGAGCTCTTCCGCAAACAAGTTGCGGTAATTATGTAAATTACGTTGTGCCTTGTGCACCTCTGCTTGCGTCCACTTGTCGTCGCTCTTTGCATCGTTTTGTGGCTGCTGTTTTCTGTTTACAGACATGGGGTGCCCAACAGCCAAAAAATTACGTTCGGGCAAAGTCGCCGGCGCCGATGCAGTGTTACCTCCAAAAAAATCATCTTCTAAATATGAGTATGAAGGTGTCAACTCTGTCCAGTGATGACGCAATTGAGGACCCTCCGCCGGAATGTATTCAACGTACTCAAAACTATCATCATATGTCAAAAGAGATCTTTCCAAGTTATTGGAACCATCCCCCTTCTCCCTCACGTCTGCCAGATTACTATCCTTCTCATTCCTAGTGTTAGGCTTCTTCCTTAGCACTACAAGATCAACAGTCTGGTGCACGCGGTAAAATGCATCCATCTCCCGCTGAATGCGCTCGCAACACTGCGGATGAGCAAGTGCACTCATAAATTTCATGTAACTGCGCGGCATCTTCTCCACAACATTGCCAGCTCCTGCCGGCGAGTGACGCCGCCTTAAAATCAACTCGTACGGCCCCTCCAAAGTTCTTATGACAAGATCGCTAAGAGACATTATAAAAGCAGCTTTGCGGTCACTGTCACCACGAGACAAACCCGACGACAACAGCGATGACGTGTGTTGCAGGAGAATTTTTGGGTCAAATGCTAAAGGAAGTATAAAGGCAACGTAGCCGTTGTCTTTCAGAAGCGACGCCTTTGGTCGTCGCTGTTCTCGTGTGAGGTCGGTATCATTGCCGCTATAAAAAAGAAGTTGCTGCAAAAGCTCGCGTAGCACCGCCAATTCACTGTGTGGGTGTCCAATACCTGCGCCCAGTGCGGAGTGGTCAACATAACCCATTGTCTCCTCCAACAGCGGCCACATTGGAAAAAGTGGCTTGATTGGTGGATGAAACACAAGAAAATCAAATGGGCCAATAACCTCTTTTTCTGCAGCCGAGATCTCCGGTTCGCTCAAAAGAGAATGCTGCCTCGCCGCACAACGACGGCGTGCGGCGGCAGCGGCCATGACACTACCCTTTTCACTTGTGATACCCCCTTCACTCTGTGTCGTGGGGACCACCTCCGGCAGCAAATCACAACGAATCAACTGCAATGTCTTTGCTTCGCACGCCGTACTGCGTTTCTCACGCAAATGTTCACGAATAGTTGCCTCCGCGCTTCCCAACGCCTGCACAGAAACGTCCACACCTAAAACACACCGGGCTCCAGCCCTCAAAAGAAGGTCCGCCATGTACCCACTGTGACAACCGCAGTCAATCGCTGAAAACCCCCAAGAGTCGTTCCTCACTTTCCCATTGTTTGTTCGCCACGACGGTGGAAAGAAGCGCTCCGTGGCATTCCACCAACGCATCGCATCATCGCCTGGCAACTCATGAGCATTCGAGACGTCGCCTCTGTACGTACCATCAGCACTCCGCGCAGTCTCCTGTCCGGTTGGCCTATGACGAAGTAACCACTGCAACAAGTGCACGTAGGGCATTTGCTCCGCATGCGAGGCAGGACAATAGGTGCCGTGCCACGGGTGCAGCAAATAAGCGCCTCGATGCCATTCGCCCCTTGTCGACCAGCCACCCCATCGCACACCATTGTGATAGCGCACAAATGACTGCACAAGCCGCATAAGTTCCACAAATGAAACAAGAGCCTCTTCCTTGCAGGAGACACTAGTGGCAGAAAGCACCATATCCATCCAATCAACAAAGTCATTAACAACCCCCTCCTCATTCATAAAACCTTGGTGAGATGTCCGATTACTAGAATGTTGATAGTAGCGCAACAGAAATATAGGAAAATCGTCCAACTTATGTACAACATCACGCGGAAGAAAAAGAGCAGAGTGCAACGTCGCTACAAAATGCTCCGACAATTCCTGCAGCTCTGACAATGTTCGTGCACCACCATGGCCACGTCTTTCCACCAGGGACCCTCCAAAATTTGTCGAAAATGAAGAGACCAGAATGTCCTGAAGCAAGACCTGCGCCCGCTCTTGGCACTGAGAAAGACTATGGCACACAACCGGTTTAAAATCTGTCGCAAACGATGACGAAAAAACACGAACATAATAATAATAGTTGCTGGACAAAAAAAAGCTACCATCGGTTCTAATAGCAGCACGCACCACACCAGCGCCCCGTCTCTGCAAATAGGGCAGCATACACGGTTTCACAAAACAACAAAACAGCAAAAAATGCGCCACCAACAACCCCTTTTATCTTATCTTTGCTTTTGTGCGTGTGCGTATGTGTGTTTGTGTGTCCCTTCCCCCACTTCCCACCGCCCCACACTAGCACTTATTTGTTGTTATTATTATTATTTTGCACAGTGTCATATATACATAAACAAACAAAGAACAACAAAAAAATAATGATAATAACAAAAAAATTTTATACTTTTCAGATCAACCGCCGTACTCCCAACCAAACAAGGCCCCCAAAAAGCAAAAACAAAGAACAGCATCAATCAAAACAACCCACCAACTGCATAAGATTTTCCAAACGCATTAAAAAACTAACATTATTGTTATTGTTTTGCTTGTAAACCACAAATAAATAAAAAAAAACGCACACCGCAGTTAGCGGCGGTTCTTCTTTTTTCCTTTTGCCGTCTTTTTGCCATGTCCTTTCCGAGAGTGTTTTTTTATTTTTTCGATTTTACTAAGTTCTTTCATAATTCGCAAACGTGGTTTTGTCCTTGCTGGCCCCTTTGTTTCCTTCCTTAGGCGAATTAATTCTTGTTCCACAACATCAGGAAGATCAGAAAAGTTGTTTCCGGGTAGCTGCGGTGTTGCTGTGCCATGAGTTCTAACGCCACCAGCAGCCCCTGGCCTTCCAAAAAGGGGTTTGATCTCCACTGTGACAAACTCGTCGTCAAGGCGGCTGTTGCAGGCGGCCCCCCCGACCACGTCACCTCCCCCGCGCATGGCCGCCGGCATCAGGTGCACAGTTCTCTCCACCACCGACGTCCTTGGGCAGCGCTTGGCGCTGGAGTCTACACCCGCCTGCTCCTCCTCCTCTGGCGCGGCATCGCTGCCCCCCTCACGCGGCAGGTGATATGTAAAGTTGGGCAGGATTGGGACGGCAGCAAAGCGGTTATAGGCCTGTCGTGCCTCCTCTCGCTGGGCACGACGTGTCTTTAAATTTTCACGCTTAATTTTTTGTTTAGAGTCAAAAAATGCCTTAACACGACGCTCGTTTTTTTGTTTATGCATCGTGAGAAGATACTCACGGCGGGCATCCTTGTCAAAAGTGATTGCCTTCACTCGTTTCCCACCGGTAATGCCGTTGTTTGCCTCTTTCCCTGTGATCTTTTTAAGACGCATGCGCTGATATCGCTGATAGCGGTCAACTTTAAAACCCTTCTTTTCCCGTTTTTTTTTGCTTACGCCACCAAAGTCATCCATGACATGGTCTTTATTCATTTCTCCACGCAACTAAACCCAACACCACACGCAGAAACTTTAAAGCAGTCAAAGTACCACAATACTAAAAAAAAAAAAAAAAAAGTAATGACACCGATAAACCACAATAGTAAAAAGAGTTCCAAAAAAAAAAATAAAATAAAATAAAAAACAAATAAAACAACAGTACTATATATATATATAGATAATGGCAATAATTATACCGATACACACACCCCGTAATACCTTCCTTTGTCCTAGAAATAGAACAAATTTTTCTTCCATTAATATATAAAAATATAAACGCCGTAACTTGTTTACCAGTTCGCTTTTTTTGTTGTTGTCTTTCATCGTTTTCGCGCTGTTAATTTTATCCACTACCCAAAAGTCAATAATAATAATAATAATAATCAAACATGCACACTGGATAAAAAAAAAAAAAAAACCTACAGAAAAATATAAAAATATATATAAAAAAAAAAAAGCTACAGACAAAATAAATGGGCAAGCTTTGATTTTGCCTTTCCCCACCCTTGCCAAAGTGCTTGCCTAAATATAAACTTATATATGCAATGTTTTTTTTCTTTTTTTTCACCCCCTCATACGGCGTTTTAGTCCGTAACAAATGCCTTGCCCTTTGAGATGTTCTTTTCCAGTTCGACAAACGCATCTGCCAAAAGAGCCTCTTCGAACTTGTCAAATGTTGGCTTGTGCACCTTCACAACCCCCTCTCTCCCAAGCTCCACCTCGCAGCTAAAAAACTGCACCTTTTCCATGACATCCGTCTCAACAAAGGCAAACTCCGTTATGCCGCTGTCCCCGCGGAGAGCCTTTAAAACCGAAAAGGCCCACTCGGCCCCAGCAAACGCCATCGACAGCGTTGCGGAGCCCGCACCGTCCTTTGCACGCACAACCTCATCGCCGCCGTACTGCACACGGTGGGTAAGCGCCTTCACCTGTGCCTCCGACAGCTGCACGCCGGACTGCGAAAAAAGTGGGATAATTGTCGGACCGCTGTGGCCCCCAACAACGGGTACGCGCACGTCATAGGGGCTTTTGCCGGCAGCCTCTGCCAAAAACGTCCGGGCACGCACCAAGTCAAGTGTTGTCACACCAAACAGCCGTGCAGGGTTGTACACGCCAAGCTTTTTAAGCGTCTCCGCGGCAATGGGAACAGTGCTGTTGACAGGGTTTGAAATGATGCCAATCACAGCCTTGGGAGACGACTTTGCACACGCCGCCACAAGATCGCGTACAATGGAAGCATTAGTGTTGAAAAGATCGTCGCGGGACATGGACGGCTTGCGCGGCACACCCGCAGGAATTATAACAAGGTCTGCACCGTCAAGCGCCTTGTCAATATCCTCCTTAACGTGTCCAGTCACTTTGGCAGGGGAACAAATGTGCGAAAGATCCGCTGCCACCCCAGGGACACCACGAATATCATAGCAGCTCAGGGCCGATACCAATGGACTTGTCTTTAGCAAAAGACAAAGTGGCTGGCCAATGCCACCAGCGGCGCCAAGAACAGCAACCTTACTTAAACAAGTGGTAGATACGTGCATTTTTTTTTTTTTTTTTTTTGCTTGGTTAATAAAAATAATCCCTTTTTTTTTTTTTTTTTTT